>BPLS01031411.1:206937-245492 GCA_019656275.1 Rhododendron kiyosumense
TTCATCCTTCATTGATTTGTTTTTCCGTAGCTGAGAAACCCATACGAATGCTGATTGAATCATTGAGCTTTAATCATATTGCGTGTGATAATGCAGCGGATATTGTCTTTGATTACCGGCAGAAAGTGACCAGGTCGTTTGAGTACCTTCAAGGGGATTACTACATTGCTCCCGTTTTCATGGTAAGCTGTTTCTCAGTTTTGATCGTGATTGAGTTGGCTAATTTCTTATTTTATTGCTATTGGCTTTACAATGTGGCATATGTGCTTCAATCTACCTTTATGAATATCTTACTGTTATGTCGTGTGATAGTATTTTGCACAACTTGATTTATTGAAAATTTTATAAACTGTATTTCTTTCATTTGTGACTTGGATTCTAAGAAGGCTAGGGTTATCATATAGGATTATTCTCTCGCTGACAGTTGGAAATGTGAAAACATTGACACAGAAACCCTTCATGACCAGTCAGAGACTTACGAACACTTTGGTCACAAGAAGTAAATCCACTGATGAACAGATCCATATTTTAGATTCCGAAATTCTAGTAGAATACACTAATGATTCTTTATAAAGAAGAAATGAGAAGCCCTAGAATATATGAATAAGGTTGTGTGCTATTATGTCAAAGTACTGAAAACTTTAGAGTTGGTGCTGTCTTCCTTCCAGAATTATGAAATTATAGCTTTTGCCGTTTCTCAGTTTTGTCCAACCCCAGCCTAAAAAATGCAGGCCTTATGTGCTGAAAAAGCGTATGACCTAAAAGTGTTTTAGTTACACCACGTTTTTAGAAATGTACAACAGCTTCAAATTTTGATTTCAGAATTTAGGCTAAACAACAGGGAATGATCATTTCCAAAGGGGAATAGAGTCTTGCCTCACATTGGTGTCTATGATCCTGGTGCATTCTTGTTCTGCACGTCAGTTTGTTTTCTCCACTCTTTGAATCAAGTTCATGTTGCTCACATAACTAGGAAGACTGCATATCGATAATCAAAGAACTTTGAGAAATACTCCACCTTATTAGTATTGTCTAACTTCCTTTTGTTGAGCATATAGACTTTTGTTATTTTCCCATCTGTTAACTCATTCTTCTTCTACTTTTTACAGGATAAAGTTGGTAAGTTCATTGAATCATCCAGTGGAAAGATCACACTCATGCATGTTGATGGATCAGATGATTTCATTCGGAATGACTGTAACAGAGTCATTGCTTTGTCTGATGTGAAACTTTTATCTTAGATATCATTGGGAAAATGTCATTTTAAATTCGCTTGCTATGCCTTTTCTTCTAATAGAGGGCTAGTGATGTATCCTAATGGGTATACCAAGGTGGGTTGGCTTTCTTCTGCTTCTTAGGTCCCTTTTGTATCTCCTCCTGCCATGATTCATTTGCCACCTCTTATCACCTGAATGTGAAATAAAGATTATTAGTGAATCAAAGATAATCAAAACAGTAAGCTGCATGCACTTCATAATTATGGCATTCTTGTTTACAAGATCTGACTCGTGGTTAATGTTTATGGGATATGTGAGGTGCTGAATTGCTAATCTTTTCAATGTCAGAAATTGTTATTACGTTGATAACATTTTGCACATTGTTCGCTGTGACTGCAGTTTGCCACATTGTGAAGAACTACATTTCTCATCTTCTCAATACTAAAATTCCTCTGATTCTAGGTAAGTATGCGTGATGATTTTTTTGATATATACCCCCATGAGAGTTTGTAGTTTGTACTATAGATAAGATAGTTAACAGACATGGGCAGTAGTTCTTATACACTTTATGTACCTTTCTCTTTATGAATGTACCTTCAGCTTCTTTACTCCTTTTTTAGTTTTCTGTGGTCAGCCACAGCTTAATTTTGAGACGAGCAAATTTTGGACTTATGCAGTAAAGTAGTCGTATATTGATTTCCTTACTCATTCATCATTGCACTTAACATTAGAAAAAGGAATGCATTGTGTCTGGTGATCTTATACATTCGATAACAGTATTATGTCTCTATTACCAGATGAGATAAGATCTGCATTCAATCAGGTGGATATGTATGTCTTTCTACTTGAAAAGCAGGAAACCCTTCTATCATCACACTTACGAGTGTGCTTTTCTGGCATGTCTACGTGATACATATTTCAACCTCCATAAGCCATTCTTGTCTCATGTTGACATGGATAACTTGAAGGGGGTAGTCCCTGTAATATGAGATTAGTATGTGATCAAGTGGTTGTATCTCGGTGGACATAATTCTTGAAATGAAAGCTATTTTGACTATGGTACATCTGTGCAGGCATTTGGGGAGGAAAAGGACAAGGCAAATCCTTTCAAACTGAACTTATTTTCCAGGCCATGGGAGTTGAACCAGTTATTATGTCTGCTGGAGAATTGGAATCAGAAAGAGCCGGTAAGCTGGCCCCAAAGGGACAGTGGTGGTGAAAATCAACTGACTGTTGATCTTTCTTTCTTTCTTTTTGGGTTTCTGTGTTGGTAAATATCAATTTTAGTACTTTGATAGGCCCAAAAATCACTTATTTTCACGTCTCGCATGCAATCTCCTACGTATTTTTACTTCTCCTACATTGGCCAAATGGTTTATTAGGTAATTCTGGTGCCTGTATACTACTGAAGTTACTTATGGGATACTAACCGAAAAAAAGGTAGTGATTGGGAAGACAGGAATAAGAATATAACAAGTTGTGTAACTGGTTCAAAAGTGAACATGTATGCTTCTAACTAAATTGTAATTCCCTTGCATTTTTCCTTGAACAGGAGAACCAGGAAAATTGATACGTGACCGGTACAGAACTGCTTCGCAAGTTGTTCAGAACAAAGTTAGAAGCTCTACTACTTTCAATATCGATATATGTATGTCATTGGTTGTCAAATTTTATGCTGCTGTCTATTTGATTCATCGCCATATTTGTCTTTTCTTTTATCTAATTTGACCTCTAAATGAATCTAATTCTTCTTTCTGTTTTTCTTGTCTTTTGGGCATACATTGAATTCAGCAGAATGGATGATTGATTAGTTAAGTCTATGACACCACAATAGATTGTAGGATGCCAAATGACTTGGAATAGTCAATATTGTGACATGTATATGGTGTAGAGAAGAAAATCCCAACTGCCTCCTTTTGGTAAGGGTAATTGGGCTCAGGGGAAGCTACTTTCCCTTAAGATGTCTTTTTCCTGAAGTTGGGTTAGAGTAGATGGAGTTCTTAAGGTCCAACATATATTTGGATGTTGAGAACTGTATTTTTAGGAACATTTTCTCAATTGGCTTCAGGTACCAAGGATTAGGTCAGACACTCCCTGCGCCATTAATTTGCTCGTTTCAGGTTTTCTGTAGAAACTGCGATGGAGAAGTAAACAAATAAACAATGGACTTTTCCCACAACAGGGAAAACAAAACCTGAACTATGTTGCAGAGCATGTAAACAAGAAAAGTGTGTTGAGCACAATTAAACTATGACTTATAATGTGTCTGGTCAAATTGAGTCTCCACTCTATGTTTCTTGTAGTCATTTGCTGCTGATATGAACTTTATGTGTAGTTTATTAGGCTTTATGAGCTGGGGCAAAACAGAACTCTTATATTTGATGCTCAATGGATGTAGCGTTTTGTCATGGGTTAAGTTATGGGCTAAATTACTTCTCTGTCTTATATGTGTGGTCTATGATGGGCTAGTAAAAGTTTTATTTTCTTATTTGGAGTCTTGATCCTAATTTTATCATTAGAATTAGGGGATGCCCAGGGGTCAATATCTGCATGCAATTGGTCCGTTCAACATAGTAATATTTTAGAAAATGTGAGGAACTTCAGAAGCTTTATTTCATGCTTGAAGCTACCTTACCTGAAGAAGTGAATTCTGAGGACTTACTTCAGTGTAGATAAAGTTAGGGCAATGCATTTTTCTTTTGTCTTGTAATATTCTTTAGGCAGGGCAAACTACAAAGAATAGATGGAAGTGGTGGAACTTGAAAGTATGGTTGAAAACAATAATGCTTTACTTCGAAACTGTCATTGGTAGATCCTACTTATATTCATGTTAACATGCTGATGGGTGTTTTGCATTCGTCCTTGTTCGCCTTCTTTTAGTTATCAATAGAGCTTTTTGTTTTTGTTTTTCATTGACTTATACAGGGGAAGATGAGTTGTTTAATGATCAATGATATTGATGCTGGCCTTGGAAGATTTGGTGAGCTTTAGTTTAACTTTGACTCCTTCAGCTTACTTTACTGTGAAATCTGAGCTCCTAAAAACTGTAGTAAACTGTATTTCAATTTGTAGTCTCCCTATCAGCTTGGTGGCACTATGAACACTATTACCTTTTGATAGTAATCTTCGTGATGGAATTTATTGAATAGCGTTCTAATCATGATTACTTTGTTCTTTTCTCTTACCAAGACATTCTTCTGTTTTTTATCTAGGAAATACTCAAATGACGGTCAACAATCAGATTGTTGTTGGGACGCTGATGAATTTGTGTGATAATCCAACAAGAGTCAGTATCGGTCAAGACTGGAGGGAATCGGATGTTACAAGCAGAATCCCTATCATTGTCACCGGGAATGATTTTTCAACTATTTATGCTCCCTTGATTCGTGACGGTCGAATGGAAAAATTTTACTGGTAGGTTGAGTAATTTAGTGGCTTCTAAACTTTCTTGTTGCATGTTATCATAAAGATTGTTGTACTTGTTTTTACTAACAATAGGCTGTTGTAACTTGGAAACTTGTTGATAAAACTTCAGTGTCATTATGTTCATATATCTACCTATATATGTATGGGTATTAAATCGAAAGTATGCCAGTTTAGTCCCCATTCGAGAGGGGTAGATTGGATGTGTATACCTAACCTTCTAAGATTATTTGCACAAAGTGGTAACTCCTTGAACCCACGATGTCCGTATTAACGGGTATGGGAGGTTAGATTAGGTATTGACCTTACCTTCTGGGTTTAATTACACGAAGGGGCTACTGTAGGAACCTCCAACATCAAGGTTAATGGGCCGACTTTAAGCAACTGAACTTTATGTCCGTTCCAAGTACATGATCTGTGGTCCACTTTAGCTTCCAAATTCTTGACCTGTTAATAAGTCATTTGACTTGACAATTGTTGGCTTAATTCCTACTTCCAAATGTACAGCCACAAGGTAAGTCCAGTTTTCAGGTTTAGTGCCAAACATGAGATTGAGAGCAGCAAATTTTCGGAATGGTGATGGTTGGGTCTGTATCCATTCTAGCATCCTTGGTTAGAATGGACCTGTGCTGTTAATGCAAGATGCAATCTTGTGATGCTTTGACAACATTATTAGTCTTTTTATTGTCAAATAGGCAGCCTACACACGAAGACATCATAAATATTGTCCACAGAACATATGAGAGAGATGGCATGTCAAGGGATGAGGTGGAAAGCATAGTGAACACATTTCCAAATCAAGGTATGTTAGGTTATATTTCTTGATAAGTGATGGTTGTATTATGACTTTTGATGATTTTTATGGTGATTTTTAATTGTGGCACTGTCCGAGGTACTTTTGTGAGTCCTCGAAATGGGAGGATGCCAGGCCCCCTTTACACAAATAAACGCGTCACAAGTTCTGTATAGGTTACTTCCAGTACAATTGCAATCAAATTCATTAAAATTTTGATGGATATTGTCATTTCTGCAAAACAATTTTGCATGTCATTATGGTGATTTTGCTTCATATTGGGACAATCATGTTTTGTGCAATCACAGTGAAGTTGCATAATCTGCCATATGAAAGATATAATCGTACTCCATCCAATTCAATTGTCCCTCTCAACTATATTATTCATGTTTATTTTACTTGAACCTAAAATATGCTTCAGTCGTGTGGCAGAACGTGTTTAGTATCTCCAATGTAAAGAGTGGTTCTTGTCTCACGGTGTATGTTTCTACGTATGATATGGATGCAATAACCTTTTTTCTTATTTCATTGTTTTCTCTATTGGGCAGCCTTGGATTTTTATGGAGCTCTTAGGTCCCGAACATATGACAGGTCAATCTCTAAGGTACCCATCATTATGGCTTCACTTATGACAGCCTTGGATGTTCATTGTTTTCACCTTATTGATTTACCTCTCTCTCATTGCATCAGATAATCTAGACTTGTCAGGCTTTTTGGATTTCAGAACTTTTTAGTGATCTCTGTTCCAGTTTATTACCTGCAAGAGTTAATTACGTACATCGGGAAGGAACCATTATTTATCTTTGCTAATAAACCATGTTTTGGGAGTCTGATCCGCCTGAGGTTTTTCCATGTGCGCGTTGGCCCACTGGCCCCAATCCATTGGGGAGTATTCACATAGTCCACATCACATCACATGGACCCAATATACAGTGAATGACCCCTATCTGCGTAAAAGGCTAAGCCTTGTTAGTTGTGAGCCATCCAACTGTATGTTAAGGTCCAACCCTGTTTCCATTTATTGGATGCAAGACTAATCTTTCACACACGTTCCTATCAGTCTCCCCCTCATGTCTCAACCTTGCATTGGGCCTAACTCCCCCTCGATTTGTTCCATTTGACTCCCCCTTAATTCTTGATCTATTATCATTCTCCAACACCGTGTCCGAACCCAGGCTTATTTACCGCACCCACTCCGTCAACAGCCACCATACTCCACGGGAGCCACCTTCCGCATGCACTATTTTTCTTGCTCCATTAAAAGTTACAATGGATTTTCACCACTCCTCCGAGAGTCTCTGTGCAAGCCCACGACTACCTATGTTTCCTGGAGAGCCCCCCCATAGATTGTCAGATACCACTTGTTGGGAGTCTGATCCGCCTAAGGTTTTTCCATGTGCACGTTGGTCCAATCCATTGGAGAGTGTCCACGGAGTCCACACCACATCACATGGACTCTATATATATTGAATGACCCATATCCACTTAAAAGGCTAAGCCTTGTAAGTGGTGAGCCATCCAAATGCATTTTTCTATTTATCGGTTGTGGGACTCAATCTTTCACACATGTTCCTAACACTGTTACCTGTTTCCAAACAAATGAGGTGTAGATTCTGTCAGTTTGCATATCTTTTGAGAATAGTTTATGGTCCAGCTGGTTGGACTTATAGCTGAACCTGCAAACAGGTTGCCTGGCCATCAAGTCCATGCATAATTAGTGACAGTTAAAAAAGTTGTTTCACACGTGCATACTTAGGTAGTCATTACATGTATGTTTAAAAGAATTTCTAATCTGCATGCCTTATCTTGAGCTAACAGGTAATATTTTTTGGTCATTGTATAATTTCTGCTCTCACTTATGATTACTTGGTTTCTTACTTTCTTTGTTTTCACTCCAAAACATGATTCTTCCCATATGGTCCTTACTCGATGGTGTAGTAGTAAATTGTGTTTGATGTGTTTGTTGAACTTCTTCTTGTTTGTAGTGGATCGACGATATTGGAGGTGTTGAAAATCTTGGAAATAAACTTCTCAATCGAAGAAAGGACGAAAAGCTTCCAGTATATGTGCCCCCAAAAGTAAGATCTCTTGCCTATTAAACCCTGATAGCTTTCTCTACAAAGCATCTCTTGAATGTACTGTCTACCATGTACCATTGCCTATGACAGTTGATTATTCTACCTCATATCATTATCAAACTTAGACCATTGTCTATTGAAGTTGATAATTCTACCTCTTATCATTAGCTAACTTGCATTTGAAATGACTAACTTTTCCATATCAGCTTTCTCAGTATCTTGTTTTTTTCCCCAAAAGAAACTTTCTTTTCTTACATCCAGACTTGACATCACACCTTCTGTCACAAAATCAATATAATTAATTTGGTGCAATTTCTGGATGAAATGGATCAGCTACCGCTGTTGCAAACCCATAGATACTTATAGGAGTATGGATAATTAGAAACAAACATCGAAAAAAGGTAGTGACCCTTTAGAGAAATTGTATGCATAGATTCAACTGTACTATGGAATATACTATCAACTTTCTACGCTTAAATACCTCTTTCTGCTGGATTTGGGAGCAAATCTACTTAGGTATCACTTTTAAAGACTATGTTGGTGCCTTTTCTTTATTTTCTGATTAACAAGTTGAAATACGTGCTTCCATATTCTAGTTGAATCACGTTGGATTTGGTTGTTGCATTTGGTGAACAGCAAACGATGGAAGCTTTACTTGAATCAGGCTATTCCCTTCTCAGAGATCAAAAGCTGATAATGGAGACTAAACTTTCAAAGGAGTACATGAAAAACATTGACGGCTAGCAATTACCTGTGAGACCACTGCATTGACATCTACTACAAATTGGTATGTTGCTATCAGCTGAATAAATATTTTGGTATATGATCCCTGTACAATTGGTGTCACAAACAATAACTACTTTGGAGGGATGACACTTGCTCATTTCTTTTTTGTAATTGGCATATTGAGTTATATTGGTCTGGTCATGTATTGAGCAACCATGTATAGTTGAAAGAGAGAACTTTCTCGTAATATTCATGCGATAATTTCCCATGTGTGAAACCTTCCTGATTTCCATTGGTGTGATACTTCTAGCCTTTGCCTTAGTGTCTTCAACTTAAAGAGTGCAAAAGGTGATGAACAATTTAAACTAGGACTGTGCTTTTGTTGATGTTCAAAAATACATGAGATGAAGCTATATATCCTCCCTATAATAGTATAGACATTTGCCCAAATGTGGGAATGAAATTTCCGTGTAGTAAATGAACAAACATAGATTTGTTTTCGAACTTAGTTCTATTTCCTCATGTCAGCTGAGAAGAAGCTTTGATGAAGGCAAACCAAGATTTCTTATGTATCAAATTGCATTAAACGTACTCTAAAAGCATGAACCATCACCTAAATTTCATGGAGACCCTGTAGATAGACTTAGCAAATGCTAGATGATTTTGGTCAACCAGTTGTCAAATAAGACTAATGCATTCTGAAATGTGATGTGACCTATCAACATTGTTCTTTTAAGCAAAAGTTGTCTAGAGAGGGGAACTTTAGAAGTAGACTATGATGTAATTATGACAGTTCTTCACACACGACATGCTTTTGAAATTTGAATTGTTTGCTTTTCTCCTGTTGATTGCACAACTCAAGAGATTATTTAGTTACTATATGAGGGATCAAAGCTTACCTTAAAAATTTTGGATAAAAAGGACAAGCACTAATTATAAAGACCACTTGTGCCCGCCCATTTTGTCTCGCCCTAAATGGAATGGCTCTCTTAGTTACGTTGTGCCCCGGCCTGAGTCCCCACGTAAGTAAGGTCTTATTGCTGGCAATTTGATTAGGAAATGTATGAGTTTGTCATAGTTGATTATTTTATTCGCAGCCAGTGTGTTAAAATTGAGACCAACTGGTGTGGTTCTCATTGATCTGATTTAAAAGTTGACAGTTCATTGTGATTATGACTTGTTCGGAGGTTCTTTCTTGGTTTGAGGATTCCCCTTTCATTAGGCTTTTAGCTTGTGATAAAGAGGGCTTCTTGGTTTGTCCTCCCATTGCGATGATTTACATTATACAGCCTGGAATAACACACAATATGCCCTTTCATAACTACGCCACAATGGCTCGTAAATGTAACTGAGTCATATAACATCACAGATGTCACAAAATTTCAAAGCTTTTCTTATACAAGGTCTCATAATAGAAAACCATAATGGTCACGGCACGATGGCATAATCAGAAATCTCATGACAAAGACTATCGTTTTACGGCATAACATGGACCCCAAAATCTTGTAACTTTTCTTGTTTTACTTGGGCGGCTTGTGTTAGATATTTCTCCTTCATTAATTCCACTGTCCTTCAATATTGTTTTGTTAGGTATCACTAACTTCATGCAAGCTCATGGCTTTGATGTGACATCCAACAATGTTTTGCTTTACAATTTGGTGGTTACATATCCCATCATCCCAAACGATACTGTATTTCGAGGATGCAGTATTTCTAGTTTGGGCAAACTGCAAAAAGTTGCAAGTCTGTCGACAGTTTCATAGGGCCTGAAAACATAAGAAGGAAAACAGTCATGATCAGGGTTTTAAATACTGTTATTTGCTTGTGTATCGGCCTATATGGTCCGGTATATGGCCGTATCACCGATACCGTTACGTTTCCCAATATCGTGATTTAAGACCCTAGTCGTGATTTATGCCTTTCAATTCTGTTATTCACCATAGTAGACATATACTTGATAATTGTTGAAGTTGACAGTATCAGTTCCAAACTTCCAACTCCAATGATGAAGAGTTGCCACCACCCGACTGATAGTGTCCAAACCTTTCACGTACCCATTGGAAAGCAGTCATTCAAGACTATGAATGGTAGCTTTAAAAGTCTTTCGTACATGAATTTTATCATCTATGCCTATGATATATTTAGAAAGAGTGATGATACAGGAACCCGATTCTGATTCTGATTTTGAACAAGGGCAATTTCATTTCACAGCCCGGAGGTAATACAAGATTCCATTGCAAAATACAGGAATGAAACAAAAATTACCAAAGCCTAAGACACGGCTCCTACTGCAAATACAGACCAACAAAAATGTTGGGCATAGGGCAAGTCAAGGTTTGGCAGTGGAGGATCCCTAAGGGAAACCCGTCTTAGACCATAGGAATAAGAACAGATGGAATCAGCTAACAATCCCACTGAGCTGCTATCAAAATGCAAACGCCGGCCAGCTCAAGACGCGAGAGAAACAAAGGCAGACGTTGTTTGGTATTGTCCAAATCCTATGCGATTGATTATACTTATTGTTAGTTGGCATATCAAATGTAGTGTCAAACGGTCTCTTAAGTACAGTGTCTGTTGAGGTTTGAACTCCTAAAACATACTTAGTACTTACTTAAAAAAGACTCTTTTACAAAGTTTGCCCAAGACTGCCTAATCCGATTTGGAAAAACAAACCGACCCGTATTAATTAAAACTAATGACGGGGTAATGAGATCATAGTCACGACGAGTGTTTGGTATTGAGAGGCTTCCAGACTTGTAAAGGTAAATTACGTAAGAATGTTATGCCACACTTAAGACTCAACTATATTGCTAGTGGAATTTTGACCAAAAGCCCCATCAAAGAAAAGATCCAACCTTAGCCAAAACTGAGGTGTCCGGGGGTATCCCAAGCGAAGGCTTATTGGCCAAGTGTTCTTGGCATCCCATTAACATCCTAATAAGTGTTGTTATTTATTATTGCATTAGTGAGCAAGGCCCACCATTTCTTGACAATGACTATGTAATAATATTTTTGTAAAGGCATTTTAGTGCACGTACGAGACTTTCTAGTTCTAGGTGATGTGGGTGAGTTCCTCTCTGTCACATATAATGTGGAGAGAAATTTTTGTTCGCCGTCGCGTAGGTGTGCTTATTTCGAGTCCTACTTTGATAATTCAAATCGCTCATTGTGTTCAGATTTGTTTGTTAGGAGATTATGCAAAAATCAGTGGAACTGAATATCGGTAAGTGCTTGATCTAAAAATATGATTCTTGAGTCAAGAGTTTTAAAGAAAAAGATACGGAGTATATATATTTAGATTAAACACGTGCTGATATATTTAATTGAGCTGAAGTTTGATTGATCTCTAAACAAATGAATTTGCCAATATAAGCTTCATTTATTCGTTTCTCTATAATTTTTTTTTTTTTTGCCAATCTGATCAAAATGAGCTCAACTGGTCATTGAAGAGGGACTGAATAAGAACACCCTTGCAGAGGGTCGGGTGAACAAAATTGCTCTTTATAATGTGCGTCTATGAAATTGAGCATGAGCGAGAATGTAAAAACGTCTTTTGAAAGCATTATAAGCTACTAAAATTTGCGAGAGCAAGGATTGCAAATAGAAACAAATGATTAATCGGAACGTCATTGTATTTAAAATGAAGAGATGAAAAATTCAGGGACATATAGGTTCAGTTGAAGTTTGTATCAAGAATAATAGTAAAATCTTCTAAATTCACTTTCAAATTTTAAAATTGATCCTCTCGTGAAGGACGGGAACTGAATAATTTATTTGTAATTTTTTTTTTGTTGGTTTACTGTGCTAAAGAATTGCACCTGTACCTCTTGAGATAGCTAGTTTACCCCTTGTGATATGGGCTCCTACAGATTAGGTCACCGACTAATGTTTTTTTTACTACTATTTTTGTCGTCTCTCAAAAAAATTCAATATGTTGATAATGTATGTCATGATTACTGCTTTTCAAAGCCGCCGAGCCGGGATTTTGCTCCGAGAGGGTTCAACTTAATTCACATAATTTTTACCTACACGTAAACTTAAGTGTGGCATGGATAATACAGCGGCCACCGCTCAATTTTTACCGCTCCACTTCCCGATACTACTTTTAGTCTCACCGTTCAAAAGTGTTTTAGACGATCCGAACATTGATTGTCGAGATAGAAAGGTGAGATATTGAGCGGTAAAACTGAACAGTGAGCGTTGCACCCCGGCTTGTGGATAATAATCATAATATGGTGATAATGGGATTTGAAATTTTCATCCATCTCTGCCGGTGTCGGCAAATTCCGAAATGAAATTGAGTGTCGGTGGATTCAAGATACTTCTTCCCCAGTCTTCTTCAACGCTTGCTTTGGAAAAGGGAATGCGATTAATAAAACAAAAACACATAAATACAATTGATGAATACAAATGAACGAACTCTGCACAATGATATTTTAGCATGTGGCATTTGATTACTAGTCAAACCGCCCAAAGGCCACATGGTCCAAAGAACCCTTTTTTTTTTTTTTTTCTTCTTTTTTTTCCTTTTTCAAGAAAACATAAATATATATTGATAACTGAACACACACAGAGCACACGGGTATATAGAAAAGGATTTTGATTTTCACGTGTCACTTTGTTCATGAAGTTACTACTAGTAATTTCGCGTTAAAAGTGAAGCGCAAAAATCAATTTCTTATTGAAAATATGAGAAATACACAACCGAAATACAACAGGAAAGAAATTGAAAAAAAATTGGTGTGTGAACTCACAAAGCTGCTTGTTCCGGTGGATGAAAAAGTCAAGATCTGCATCACAGTGGGGTTCAACCTCGTCGTGATCATAGCCGCAGTGACCACACGTACATTCTTATGAAATTTGTACATTTACTCGTATGATTCTTCACAGCATTGAAAATTACATAATTTGTGGAGCTTATAGAGTACCGACATGCCTCATGGCACACCCAAGAACATCTGTAATCCACTTGCCATATTTTTACACCACATATGATGCTAGTTGACTTATGGAGCATGTTGAAATAGTTTTTTTTTTTTTTTTAAAAATACGCAAATAGTGATTGTTAGTAGTACGATATTTTATACTATTTGATTTACAAGATTTATTATAGTTATTCTTACATGTAAATGTGACAATTAATTATTAAAGGTGGTAATTAATCCTATTTTTAAGGACTCTGCAAGTTTGAAATCAGATGAAGTGTTTAGTTTAGATGAGTAGTTTCAAGAGTTGTTGGAGGTGTGAACTAATTTAGATAAGTCACATAATGCGTATGCGTAGCAGCGTAGCGTGAGCGTAAAAGCGTCTTTCAAAAATTGTTAGAAAAAGTGAATAAATAATAAACAAGCTTTCATATATTGATGTGCATAAAAATATAGACATAACATGTTTTATATAGCCTACAAGACTTGTAAATAAATAAGGGAAACATGCTATAACAAGAAAATATAGACTAACTACGATAGATGAATAATATCCTAAACTAAAATGAGAAACACAATAATAAAACACAAAAAAAATTGGTAACATAATATTTTCTAATGTTATTCTAAGGAAAATATTTCAAACTACTGAAATTTACGAGAGCGAAAATTGCGTACAAAAGTATAAAAAATAATTGAGAGCACGAACAAAAGATGATCATCATCTTGAAAAATTGCGCGACTTATAGGATGTAAAGACCTAGGTACCTCCCTTCAAAATTGAGAAAACGGATTTTAAGGAATAGTTTTGAAATGCTCTAATAATGTTTCCTTCCTTCCTTTTTTTTTTTTGGGTACTTCGAAGTATAATAATAATGTTTCCTTCCCAAGCCAAGGTCCATAACACCATGTTTCTTCCTCTCACATAAATGTTGGGTGCATTCTTTTGGCCTTAACTTAAATGTAAAATGAGAATTTTGTCTTTATTTGAATTTTTTTTGCATTTGTTAATTTTGCGCCAAACTTTTATCGGCTATTGATTCGTTTCAACGAGAGAAATTAAAAAAATAAATGCCTTGTTTGGATTGGTGTTTGAAAAATACTCCCTCCGTCCCAAATTGATTGTCCGGTCCGCAAAACGGAGTGTTAAAAATAATACAATTTTTGCAAGAAAAAATCAAAAGTTTTTCAACAACTTACTAGATATCAATGAGTATTTTTAATTTGTGAAAAAAGTTTGAATTTTTTCTTGAAAAAATTGCATTATTTTTAATACTCCGTTTTGCGGACGGGACAATCAATTTGGGATGGAGGGAGTAATAGGGATAATAAGTGAAGAGAGATAGAGAGAGAAATATTAAAAGTAGGAAGAATTTAGAGAGAATCTTTTGAAAAATTCTTTTTGAATCCTAAAAAGAACAAGGTGAAATTTCTTTACTTTTACCCAAGTATTTTGAGAAATCACTTTTTTAAAGTGGTTATTTCTTAAAATACTTAGGTATAACTAAAATTTTTTAACTTTTCTCATTCGTTTCGACGAGACGAATTAATAACCCACAAAAAATTGATACAAATTTAACAAATGCCAAAAAAATTCAAATAAGGACAATTTTCATTTTAAGTTTAAAGTTAAGGCCAAAAGAATGCACCTAAAAGTGTATAACCCTAGCCTAGGTTACTTTTGTGAGAGGGAAGATTTGTCCCCGAAAAGAGGAATAAATACTTATTTTTTAAGAAGGCAATTTCAAGCTCAAAAATCATGTATTTACGTAAATAATTTTTCTATCAATATGGATCTTATTTGATAGATCTCATCGAGATTTTTAATACGGTGCAAAAAAAAATTGAAAAATTATTTTTCATTTACATTATATTTTAGTTTAAAAATATGAAATAAGTACTTATTTTTTAAGAAGGTGTTCTGGAACGGAGCCGAAAGATTGCTCCAACTCCAACCACAAAATAATCAAGTTCAAATTCTTTTCTCTGTATCTCTGTTTTAACGGAAAGAAAATCTCTCTCTCTCTCTCTCTCTAATAACGTTCAAAACCCATCGACCAATAATAACTCGACATGTTGAAAGTCAAATACGCCCCCCCCCAGGAAAAAAGAAAAAAAAAAGAAGCACGATAATATACTAAAACTGAGGCATCCCAAGGGAAACTCCATACAGTGCACGCCGCGTGTCACTCTCTCCAATTATTAGAACTAAAAAACCAACGGCACACCCGTTGCGTGTCGGCGGCATATTCGCTTTTTGAATTTTCTATACTCCAAAGTTCAAAAATTACTACCACTAATCGGGATCATCCCTCTTCACGTTTACTTTTTAAAATCGGTGGTCAACACCATAAATATCGCCGATCGAAATATCAATCAACATCTGATCGTGTACATTTAAGGTGGTTTAAATTTTGAATTCGGTATAAATAGTATATCGCAATACGTTAAAATGATCATCTCCTAAATCTTATGGGTAGTACACTAATAATGTCTTATGGGATTGTATGATAGAATTCTTTGTGATTTTTATCGTTTTGACAAGAATTGTTCATTTTCAATAAATTACTAAAAACGTTGAATGCTCTTACCACTTGATCTAAGAAAGTTTTACATATAAAAAATGTATGATCAGTAAGATTTCGATATTGATGACGAGTAAGATTAATCTATTTCGGTCGTGCATTGATTAGTTTGATTTTTACTCGCATAAGGTGCTCAAATTTTTTAATTTTTTTTTTTTTTTTCTGAAAGGCATTTTTCTTTTGGAACATGTAACTCCGCAATACACGTGGATACATGTGGTGCCCACGTGGACCCACGTCCAATTAGCAAAAGAAAAACAATAGACACGTTAAAAACTCCCATCCTCAAACTCTGCTCTCTGCACAAAACTTCACTCTCTGTCTCTCTCTCCTCTTTCTCTGCGTGATTCTGTGTATCTATAGGTATAAATCTACATGTATATGTAGAGAGAGAGAGAGAGAGAGAGAGAGAGAGAGAGAGAGAGAGGTGTTCTGGCTTTAAGGGGGATAGTGAGTGGGCTGGGAAGGATTGGGAGGAAGAGGAGGAGGAAAGTGAAGAAGATGATTAAGGACATGGATTGGTGGAACAAGATGGTTTTCCCTGTTAGGAGAGTCTGGGTTTCTGTTTCTGCCCGTGTTAAGGCCAGGAAGAACGGTCAGTCTCTCTCTCTCTCTCTCTCTCTCTCTCTCTCTCTCTCTCTCTGTATTGGTAGTTTGTGGAAATGGGTTGAAGGGTGTTGTGTCATTTGAAATTAGAGTTTCCAAGAAACAGAGGAGAAGAATTTATCAAAAAAGATTTGAACGTTTTGATTTGGTTTCGGATTTAATGCAGTCTAGACTCTCAAGCCATCTGTCTTGTTTTCCCATAAAAAATCCAAAAAAGGAATTTATTTTGAGCCAATTCTGTAACTTTTACTTTGTTTTATTGATTTTTGATTTTACAAGTTTGAGTTCTGCCTTTGCCTATGGCAGCATCAAGAAAAATGAATTTCCTTTCTTGTTGGGCAAATTTCTTTTTCACTTCGGTTTTTAAATTTTACATTATTAATAGGCAAACCGAGCAATAACGAGCTTCAAAAATATATTCAACAGTTCAAGTTTAGCTGTTTGTGAAGGGAGCCGGTATGACATGAGTTGTAATCGAGAAAGTTACGAGTAGCTTGAATTTTTGATACATAATAAGCTGAGCGAGCCGAGCAGTAACGAGCTTGATTGAAAACTTAATGATGTTGAAAATAGATGTTCAGGCTTGATTTGTTCGTATTAAAATATCAATCTTGAACAAACTTTTAACAAGCGAACATGAAACCGAGCTCGAGTAGATTGGTTCATTTATCTTCCCTACTTACTTCCTGGTCCTGTATTACTCCTACTTTAATAGGTAAAACTACCCAACATTACAGAAAATTAAAACCCCTTATCTTCTATCCAAAAGACTATTGTTGAATCCATCATTAAGAGAAAAAAAAAACTTTAATTATTAAGAATAATTTCCTAATTACTGGAAAGATTTATAGATGAGGATATCTACAGATGTATGGTACCCAAAATGAAGTTGAAGATTCCCAAAATGAAAGTTAAAAGATTTTGAGACTTTAGAAAGAGAAGTACAAAGCAAATGATTCCAGAATGTTCTCTTCTTTTTCTGTTTTTGGCCGGACGATAGGATGTTAGTGGTTGCAACCGGAGTCGAGCACCTCCTTCAAGAGGACTCGAACTCAGTGCTGCATTGAAAACAAGCGTATGGATTGGGCCTTTTTCCTTGGTGGATTTTTATTGTTGCTGCTAGTAGTAATGGCCCATAAAAGAGGTTCTTTTGGTCTTTGCTGTTATCATGGGAACTCAAAATCCTTGGCTATATAACATGATTTCGTTCACTATTTGAATGGTCATTATCTGAAATAGTTGTTTCTTCTTGAAATTAGTTCTGGTTGTCTCTATTTATATACTTTAAATTTTCCCATGATCACTGTCACCAAATTTGCTCTAGGCAATTGCTTAAAGGAAAACAATTGCAGCTTCAGTCATAGTATGTTTTTGGAAACATAAACATTCATGGTTTTCATTTGATGTTTTATATATTAGCATATTTGATTTTTGGAAAATTGTAGCAATCTTATAAAATATTTTGGAAATGATTTTTTTTTTTTCAGCAGATGCAAAAAATGAGTTTTCAAATCATAAACCATATAAATATTTGAGAGTTTTGGAAAGTTTTCGGCAAAACAGATTCCAAAAGTGGCAACCTATGAAGCACCGGCACTCTTAGAGGCTAGCGTATCCTCGTGCCCATTGGACACGGCAAAAAATGTATGTTTCATTAAATATAATAATTTTTTTACGTGACGCATCCATTAAAATTATTTTTTTTTAGGGGTATACGGTGGGGACATGAGAGTGACACATATACAGACACGACAGGTGTTAAGTATGCAATTTTTAAAAATTTTGGGGTAAATAAGTATTACTCCAAGTATTTTGCATTAAAAAAGTGTAATATGATGAATATTTGACGCTTGTTTATAAATATTGATGCTTCATGCTTCTACATATGACAATGTTTAAAGTAATTATATATTTTTCCGTGTTAGTGCCCCTTTTTTGTAGAAATTTATTGTCCATACCTGTGCCACATAGATGCCAACCAAATAGAGCCGAAGTTCGTAGCTAGCTTCTGAGGGAGGCATTTAGTATTTTTGCTTTTGATTCTCTTATGTTATACTTTGTTTATATAGTGGAGCTTAGACTTGAATAGATGCCTTAGATTTAGGCCCAAGATCATTATATATTTGTTTGAAATTACAGCTTTGAGATGTGATAACACAACTTTTGCCCAAGTAAAAAATGGATAGCAGTAATTTCCATTCATCCTTTCTTGACCATAAGCTACGTTCACACTTATCAACCACTTTTATAATTCAGCAAGTTGTTTCCAAACCTTGATTTCAGATCTGTGTCAATATATTTATCTTCCTTTTTCCATTAGAAAAAAGAAAGAACCTGTAAAATAGCTTAAAAGATTCCATTTTGATGATGGCTGCATCCAAGATGGGAACCTATGGAGATTATTAAAATCGGTCGGCCGCGCGTATTAGTTTAATGAAACAATGGAGGGAGAAAAGGAAAGGCAACAGAAGGTGCATTCTTCTTTTTATAAGCACTTATCTTCATCACAGTGGTTGATAATGCTCCAGTTTTAGTCAAAAATCTTTCAAAGTACTATGTCACCTAGCAGCCAAGGGTCCCAGGAAATCTTGGGTCCGGGTTTCGACTTCCACTGGCATGCTATCAATTCATGTGCTGGGTTTGTCCGGACAGGGCCTTTTTGGTCCGGCTTTAATTGGGTCCTTCGCCAGTAGATGATGGGATTGGAAGGCCAATTATATCGGCTATTGAATTCCACATAAAAGTTTTTAAACTTTGGTTTTGTGAGATCCATATCAGTTCTTAAACAATATGTAAACGCAACTTGGCCAATATATTATCAAAGATTCCTGTAGTGGTGGGCTACATCCACTAGGCTAAATCCACTTGAAGACACAGAGGTATTAAATGTCACAATTATGTGTGCTAAGACCCCATTAACTAGGTGTAATGAGCTCTAGCTGCTTTCAACTCAAATGATTAGCCTCCTTGTGAATGTCTCCAGTGGGATTATGGTATACAATCGTGTCCGTACTCGTAAAGCGGGAAATAACTACTTAAAAAAATAAGAACCTTTGTAGAACGGGGCCTAAATGTCACAATTATGTGTGCTAAAACCCATTAACTAGTTGTAATGAGCTCTAGCTGCTTTCAACCCAAATGATTAGCCTCCTTGTGAATGTCTCCAATGGGATTATAGTGTACAGTATACTATTGACCACCAGAAAATTAAAATAGTTGTGCAAATTTGGAAGGATTGTGATACTACCATAGTACCATATTCTGTTTATCATTGGAAATTGTCATGGTGTCTTCACTTTGCTATTGAATCTGTGTATTTTTCTTCCTCGGAAATATCCGTAGATCGCTTACGTGTTACTGTACGGTTCTGGACAGGTGGCGGGCTGCTAAAGCTTCATGATGATATACAAACCTGTGGATACGAAGACGTGCAAGTGATGTGGGAAATGCTAAGGAGATCAGACTCGGATTTGACATCAAACCAGACGACCAAGCGTAAGCAACGGCCTTTCTGGAGGGTTTTCGTGTTGTCCAATTCCAACCGTAGTGATTCCTCATCGTTTGCCCCGTCTCATACTTAAATCAGTTGCTACGGTACTATGGAGCTGCTATACAAGCAGGTCCGTATCAGGTCGTCTACGGATTATCAACCTATATTACCTCTCTGCTGCCGGTGTAAGAGTACTACCACAGTGACAAAGTTGTTTTGTAAATATGTTGTGTTTTGTCATCACCCACAATCAAGTGATGCAGTTCAAAGTGGATGAAATAGAAGAGCTGTGAATAAGTTGATTGTAGTGGTGTGAAGTTAAAATGCTTGCAAAGCTGCATTTATTGAAATGGAGGACATTTGTACTCCAGATGAAAGAAGATCCAACGGCTAGCTTTAAGGCCTATTTTAACTTGTTTCTCCTTCGGTGTTGTTTTACTATTGGCAATTATGAACCAATTCCGCGTGAATGCATGGACAGGTGGATTTATTTCATCTGCTTTAACTTGTGTCGTATTTTCATTTCCGGAATTATGCAACTAAGAGTGAGGATTGATTTGATCTGTGTCAATACTTGTGGAACCATAACGATGATTTTTGCCAGAATTTTCTGCATTCAAAGAAGGATGAAAGAAATTGGTGCATTGAATTTTGGTTTCCATACTGGGACTCAACATTGCAAGTTACAATAGGTTTGTAGACTAGTAAAACTGCATGCCGTAAGCATCATACCAGATTCATGGTGTTTTGTAGTGCTACAGATGTAGGCATTCTTGTGCTTGGGGCAACTGATCCAGTACGAACCGGCTTGGGCTAGTTGCTGATTGAAAACTATACTAAGAACACAAAGATAGATGCAGACACTGCCATGGATATTGAACTGGTATATATTGTAGATACGTGCATGAAATTGATCCAAGTTTTGTTTAGGGGCACAACACCATCTCAATGACAAAATTACATAATTGAATTAAGGCTGTGTTCTATGCAATGGTATTGCTCACTGATGCTACATAACAGGCAGGAGTTCCCAAAAACTGGCATCGAAGACTTTTTTCAATTAAAACTTGTCACCGAAACCCAGGTGTTTTCAGTGAGGGAAGCCAGAGCATTGCTCAATAACTGCACGCTCATACTGAAGTGAGGGGAGGGTACCACGGTAAGAAGGGGGCAGTTGCTGAGGTCCGGTATCCCTATCCTATCCTATCGCTAAAGGGGGTTTTCTCTAGGGGTACTGGGCAGGCCCCACATGCAACTGCTGTGTGTTTTGCGGTGCAATGACAGGCCCCTTAATATATCAGATAAAGGTGGTTTGTCTGCCCAGGTCTCTAGTCCCATACTAATGTTTTGATTTACTCATGGATTTGGGTAGTTTCGGTTACGCATGTCAGACACGTAAGTTGGTTTGGCTTAGGTTCTTGGACTGAGTGTTTTCCCTGGTAGCTCTTATTGCATCCTGTAGAAAGAGCTCACGAACTTTTTTTTTCTCTCATATTCACTAAGACTTAAATGATCCCATTTGTCCCTTTCTGATCTTTCTAATGATACAGAACACAAAAAACTGAAAGGAAAAAAGGTATGACGGTAGCAACTTGATAAATATATCCTGTAAATGAAACGGATATCCGGTGTCTGAAACAGCATATAGCAGCAATATGCTCAATATAGCTAGCACTGGGAATTTGTCAAATGATGGTCGTATATGCCATACATAACACACCTTTCATCCCCCATCTACAATTACAAACATATGCCTAGCGCCGAAGAGATTCAAGTATCGATGCACTCATAACTGTTGAACAACTCGTATGAAACGATGCACTCATAACTGTTGAACAACTCGTATGAAAGGAGAAGGAACGGATATCCTTAGGTAACAAAAGTAATAAAAACTTCCTGACAGCATTTTACAAACCGATTGATTATGTGATATTTGTTGCCCGAAAAGGAAATTTCAGATATCTTCCATACCCAAGAAGTAAGTCGTTGGGAGATGGTAGTCTTCAACCATGCAACTGCACATCTAACTCAAGAATGCAAGGAATGAAGACAGACAAGCTATTCTTTTACCAATTAAGTAAAATTAAAATCTGCAATGCAAGAAAGCAGCTAAAGTTCACTAACTGCAGCACAAATACCGGGTTAAACTAAAAACGAACAATGTTTTATCGTCGAGAATAATCTTGAAAAAACACGTCGTTAACACCGAGATAACAATCAATTCCTAGTGTTGAAAATACATACACAACAACTTTTACATTCAACTTGAGCTTCCTACCAGACTGACATAAATTATTCCCGCAAAACTGTTACTAATCCTCCACTTAATGGGCTGTAAAAACTACAACGGAAGTCAAAAAACAAAAACAAAAATGCAGTGAGACATGCTAATGATACAACAATGCAACCATATTTGGGATCATTTTCTTCAAGTCCCATTGATTGGTTGCTTATAAATTCTGTATTGCCGGCCGGGGACACTTAATCTGAGATTTCGTATTCTGAACCCCATCATCTTTTCAGGGCGAAGCTTATCCTTGAGGGGCAGTAGAGTGGCGCAGAAAGGCAATGAAAGCATGCATCAACATGCCCAAAAGGCCCCCGAAATGAAGCATGCCCTTAGAACGGGTAATGGCCAACCCAAATAAAACAAGCACACTTGAATTTGGCATCCTTTTTCATTCTTCAAATGCATTTGTACATATTCTCTCCAGCAGTATTGGCCAGTCTTCGCCAAGTTGCTGTGGGTTCACCTCCATTGCAACTCTGAAATCTAGCAACGATATGGGACAATCGAGTTTCCTTTCTCTTATGCTTTCCATAGGATTACTTCTGCTTTGCATATGAAGATGATGACCTGGCCTAATACCATTAACAAGCTTCAAATGAGTCTGGTTCTTGTTTGTACTACTCCTAAATTCTTGTCCTGACCTTGCCCCCACTAGTTCAACGCATGATGTAACTAAACCCTTTAAGTAAACATCCAAACCCTTGTTCAAAAAGTTGGCACAGTCCATTGTCACCCCTTCAAGGCCTTGCGCTACAGCAATCTGCTCCATCCGTTGCCTCAATGTTGCGGTGTCCAACAAACTACCGCTGTTGAATAAGCTGGCACAATTACTACTACTTACCAAAGGCATTGTTCTGCGGGCTCCACCAACACTAACTTGGCATAATGGAACCCCAAGTGGGGCACTGAGTGAACTCCTAGAAAAGCCATCTCTCTGATCTTCCAAACGTACCGCTTCGACTGGGTCTTTGCTATGTAAAGAAACTGAGCCATCTGTATATCTCTTTGTTGACGAGATATTGCCAGAGGGGTAACGTGAAACCTCCCGTTCAGTTTCTTCCGCTTGCTCTGCATGTCCTTGATGATGCTGCACCGGCCATCGAATTTCATGTGGAGTCAAATCCCCATTTTCCAAAACAACAGAATTGCGGCTCTTTGTGTTTGCATTTGGTCCAAAAGCATTGTGATGATCAAAGGTGTTGCGATCACGTATTTCTGTCCTGGCCTTCCAGGTTGAAACTGCTCGAATGTCTCCATTAGACAAAAAAGATGGATTTGACACACTTTGCTTGTCAAGAGTTGGCGGTGGGGCTTTTGCACTACAAGCATTTTTCAGAATGGAACGAATGAATTGATTATGCAGTGGAATATTCTCTCTCCCAACAATCTGAAGGCAAAGCTTATTGAACTCAACCTTGCTTAGCTTCAAATTCAGAAACCTATTCAAATAGAAAAAATATCGGTTTGATCCCTCTGGCCCGAGTTTCTTAACTACCTGAGCTTTCAATTCAACAAGATTGACCCGTTGGTGCTGATTCGGTGGTGGCATTTCTTAACAACAAACAAGGCCGCAAAAATTTCCACAGCCACAACACAAAACCCTAAGGCCCCAATTTCCCTTCTAAGTTAGGGTTTTGCTCTTTCTTCCAAAAATCCATCTTCCAAACAAGCTTTAATCTCTCCCCACGCAAACCCAACACCAGTGAATCGAAGCACATCTTCAGAGATCGAAGCAAGACAATATCAAGATTGGAGGGTTTTGAGTCCAAAACCAGAGATCCCAATTTCCAACTAACTCTCCCTCCAAAACCAATAGCATAAATTTTGAATTACAATTCACCAAACTCAAACCCTAATCCAAATTACTCCAATAACACCCAAAAAAAAAAGCTCCTATTTTTCAACCATGAACTCCCAAACCCAACACAAATACCTCTCTTTAACACCAAGTAAACCCCCAATTTCCTACACAATAATCAACTTACACTCCCAATTAACCTCTCCAAAACCACTAAAGGATTGAATTTTGATTCTGGGTTTTGACTTAATTTTCCCCTTGCTAAGAAAGATTCAATTTTTATCAACAAGAGAGATTCAAGATTCTAGAGAGAGAAAACTGCAGTATTTGTAAAGAGAGAAAATTTGATGACCTGACCTCCCTTCAGAATCTGATAGAAACTTGAAATTCAGATAAGGAAGAGCTTCGGTGGAGACTTGCTCGTGGAAATCCTTGTAGCTTCTTCCTCCATTGCTCGTTCAATCGCTTTCTTTGCTCTCTCTCTCTCCCCCCAGCATTTAGATTTCACCTTACTTTCTCTCACTAAAAGTCGCTGAATCTCTGTATATACATATCTCTATCTCTAAATCGGAGATTGAAGAATCCAACCCCTCTGTATGTCTCTCTCTCTCTCTCTCCGATCGCTCTTTCTCTCTCTCCGACTCTTTTTTCGTTTGTGTGTCTGTACAGAGTAAAATGATTTTTATTTTTTTAGCAAATTTTACTCAGAAAAAAAAAGAGAAAACACGCGTCTGGCTTCGAGTGGTGTGCACTCGCCGTCTTGTGACTGTCCAATGGGCAAGGACGCGACTGGGTTTTGTTGGCCAAGTGGATTCCGAGCGCGTGGTCTTTGCTTTATTTTGGAAAAATCTAAAATCAAGTGGATTTCTTTGATAAAATTTCAAAAAAATACCACCATTGAAGAATTTTTTAAGCCAAAAAGTTTTTCGATAGTACATTCAAGTATTCAACCTTAACATGACATATGCTCCTATTTTTATTTATTTATTTGTGTATTATGACGGCGACAACGATAATTGGTGATTTATGATAGTAATATGGTGAATCGGTGATGGTGGTGGTTGTAGTAGTATAGGGGGAGAGGTGATGGTATTATTGGTGGTTAGAGTGTGGAGGAAAAGTGGCGGTAGCAGCGGTGGATCGGTGGTGGTGGTGGTATGCAAATAGTGGTGGTGTTGTTGAATAGGTGATGGTTTGGTAACCAACAAATGAACCCTTAACTAGTAGTAGGACTTAAACTTGTGGAGTAGGTTCCATAGAGTATGGTCTTGCTCTAAAACCCTAGTTGGAAGTAGGAGAGAGGACACCCAACAGTAACCAAAAAAGAATAGAGGTTATGCTAATCTCTTTTTTTCTTCTTCTTATCTATTAACAGGAAAATGGGTCGTTGAAGACAGTTATTTTTTCCTCTTTAGTATAACAGATAAATTCTAGTCTATGTTATTTTGGGGTTGGGGGGTTTTGATTCCAACCATGCATGATCACCTGAAGTATCCAAGACTAGAAACCAGGTTTGTCTCTTGTACCTTTTCTTTTCACTTTCTTCCAGTTCCAATGAAATAGTTCTCTCTCTCTCTCTCTCTCTCTCTCTCTCTCTCTCTCTCTCTCTCTCTCCTTTTTTTTTATCAGTTATATTTATACGGTTGAAATAATTAGATTAGCACATTAAAAAAGAAGTTAAACTCTTGTCGTTAGCCAAAAGCCTGTTGGCAAATAGTTCTCTCTTCTACTTGTAAGGGGAAAAATCCTTTTATAGTTGGACAACACTCTTTGAGATCAAACAGCACGTCACAATCTCGTCGGAACCCTAAAAGCTACAACACAAACACGGGTGAGCGCACTTTTGTCTCTCGTTGACAAAGACTCTCTGATGCCTAAGTTAGTATTCGTACTAAAAATCCTAGTTTCATAAGGAAGACAGTAATATCACAATTGCACAAAGCATATCTTTCCCATTAGATTTACCCAGTATTAATTTATAGACTTTGTGCAAGTTGCTCTCAAGTCCCCTCGTTTCCCTAGGTTTCCTATTTCATATAAGAAACCCTAGCCTTTCTGGGATTTCTTTCCCCCAATAAGCCGAAGTTCTATTCTTGTTAGGAAACCTTTTTATATGGAATTCGTTCCATAATAGAGCTCTATTTTTGCCCATTATGGCAAAATATGTCGTTCCCATATGCGCGGGATCTGCCCCTATCCCGCAAGGAGCCCATTCCTGAATATTTTGGAATAACCTAATCGCCCTATCCTGCCGGTCAGCTTAGCTTGGGTCAATACCTCGCGATCGTCGGCAATCATGTCGAGATCCATTACTTACTATCGTCCATTGATGACCTTGCTCGGCCTCATGCTCCCTTTCACGAGGCTGTCGTGCAGCCTCGTGTACCGTTTCGTTTGCACCCCTCGTGGTGCTCCGAGGCTTCATACATGGCTAACTATTATCCTCTACGATACACCCTCATGTGGTGTTCTTACCGTTTCCACGTGTATCACACGTGCTCAGGTATGATTTTTCTAGCTTGAGAAAACGCCACCACACTGCTTATTCCCTCTTTTGTTTTTGTCTTTGTTTAACATTAGATTAGAAAAGCATCACAAGAGATCAATTTTTTTTTAAAAATACAGAAAGGTAAGAGAGTAATTCCACTTGGCACCTCTACTAGGCAATTGCTAACTAGAGAGGTATAAGAACCCTCTTAAACACATACAAGAGATCAAACTTATAGAACTAAACCAATTGATTCCTTTATGAGAAAAAAGGATAGCCCAAGTAATAATGTGCTCCCCTCAGAGAGAAATGGAGAGATAAGGTTCTGGGATCAAGTCTCATCATAGCATCCCATCCCCCACCTCCCCGGTTAAGACAAAGTAGGTTTGTTGCGCGTATACACACACAAAATGATTTGGTTTGAGTTTTGTAAATGTGTTGACGAAATACGTATTGTAATTTGTAAGTAGGAATGTCAATTTAACCATCCTACTTAACCCTAACCGGGGCGGTTCCCCAAACTCTTTTTAAACACTTTAATTAGAAGATTTAGGATGTATTACAGAAAATTTAGGGTGCTTTTGCAAAATACAAGAAAGACAATGGAATAGACGAATCGAAGTTTAGATATAAAGTGCGAAAATAAATTACCCGTCTAGTACGGCCCGTACGGGGATGGGATGGTTCTCTCCAGTAAAACTTGCGACGGGAATGAAAAATAGTGACACATTTGGAGATCGGGAACAGGATTTGCGAAACCTGCCCAAACCCTACCCCATTGCCAACCCCATCTATTCAAGTGAATTCCAAATTTATCCCATAAAAGATTGAGAGGCAAGGAATCACCACACTCCCATTCACGCGACAAACTGAAAATTGCTAGGTCCCGTATTCAAATATATAAGCAAGCCCACTCGCAAGGAACACGAAAGATGTAAAAACACAATGTAAAGATTTATATGTATATCAATTCATTTCTGGGTATTTGACGGTAGCTATCACATTTAAAATGACATCGATATATGAAGAGTCAATCCACCAAAGATGGCATTGCTGGGAAAAGTAACAAAAAGGAAGAAAAAAATATACTTTTGCAGAAAGAAGTTCCAGACTCACTGGTTGCAACCTTCTTTCCATTTTTCTTCCCACTGCCAAAATATTGCTCCAAAATAATGCATAATTGGCAATTCCGCGAATGAATCTGCCTTCAAACTAAAATCCTGGCAAGAATTCACCATGAAGCACCAGACCTAGAATGAAATAAAGAGTACCTGCAAAAGATACAATCTCAGCTGTCCAAAGACGAAATCCCTTCTACGCATAAACAAAGACATGGAAAGAGATGCAGATATATAAAGTATACAGACACAAGATATATCTATAGGGTTAGGATGAAAAAATGAAATTTAAATATGCCTTTTCTTTCTTCTTTTTTTAGTACATGCGAGATACCTAATATAAACTCTCCTAAGTAGTGGGGAATGGGACCCCACGATGAGAAACGAACCTAGGACCTAATCCTGGTATCCCCTTACCAATTGTTTATTCCTTCGTTCTCGAAATTTAGATATTCCTTCGAGTTCAAATTGACTGCTGTTACAAATATGTGAATCAAACCAACTAATATATACTCTTTCCTGTTAAAAAGACCTTCAATTTCCTTCCCCAAAATAAACCTTAAAACACTAAATGAAGTCAGCAACCACACTTTTGAAAGGCCTACTTCGCTGCCTTCCACTCCAACACATCCTGCCCTTTGCCTAATGTGTCTCACACTAGATAGTCTTTCTAATTGACCAGCCAACTATTCCAATGTTGTAGATATCTTCTGAAAGAAACATTCCAAATGCCTGATGTCACTCCATTCAAAAGAAAAACTTTAACCTTGTAGTCCTCCACAGCCACTTCCCTATCCACTGCAATCAGAAACCATGTCTGAAACTCCAGTTCAAGCCTCAGATTCCCACGGTAAATGTCACTCCAAAACTTCAACTCCCAGCCTTTAAGGACGTCCTTCCATAAGACACAAAAGTCTCACCAGAAGACCAACTTCCTCATCCTAAGCAAGACAGGTCCTCCAGAGCTCCACTCAAAACACAGACTGGCAAAGACATTTTGCGTAATACTAATACCTGTTGGTGGGAACATGACATCTTGTCACAATGTTGAGGGAGGGAGGTGTAGATATTAAAAACCTTTGCCCAGGTATGATGCAAATTTCTAAGGTATACACCTCATTCACCTAGGAAAAAATTGCATCACATAGAATATGCATGCACTTGTGCGTGTCTCGTGCACGTGTGTGAGAGAGAGAATGCATATGCACATTCTCCAAGTTAAATGATGATTGCTGAATGGAGTAAACCACAGATGTAGGTCAAGATGGCAGATTTATGAGGTATTACATGTGGCTCAGTGAAGTACCTGTACATAAGATAGGCACCAGAACAGAGGATGCATTTCAGCTGCTGCTTTGAAGAACCTTTTTTGGATCAAGTTGTCCACTAAAATAACTGGAAGGAACAGCAGATATCTCCTGTCTGCCTTTCCACTCCTCACCAGGTTTCAAGGTGATGGGCTTTTCCACAGCTGCAGTCTCAACGCATAGCATGTGCTTGTACTCGTCATCACCAAGATCAGGGATTGCCTTTGCCTTCTTATCCCAAGGATTCCAAACCACTGCAGAAAGAAGTATAGATGTCACAAGACTCGTAACAAACAAGTGTCGTTCAAATTATGTGTCAAACTGATTGGTTAAGGGAAAACAAGAGGGCCAGCCATATTGCAAACTTTCATTCATGTTCAAAAAAGCCCATACAAAGTGAAAATATAGCCAAAGGCATGTGATTTGTCAAATCATTGAGGGGATTTTAAGGAAGCTATACAGAGGAGACGTTGATATAACCTCTCTCTTAAAACTGTCTCATTAAAGCACTATTCTTCGTATTTACACTCCTTATGACCAACCACAATAGGTCAGTATCAGATTCAACAACCACCCTGAATTCCACTAAGGTCTGCAACGTTTGAACATTCTCAAGACTTATATATAAAGAACAAGATCAGATCCGTACTATTCAGATGCAACATAGCAGCTGAAGGGGCTCAATAATCTGACTTATTCAATAGGGTAACGGTAACTTGATAAAAAATATTCTAACTTCGATGTTGATAAACAATACCATCATTGAATGAATAAATCCATGAAATTAAACAAGGAATCCATCAGTAACGGTCATTCTATACTGCATTAGTTAATTCGAAGTTAAACCATCTGCATGATAGGAACTAACTTTTAATTACTTGACTACTAACTGTTACAACAGAAGACAGCTTTGTTTCTCTATGGAACAAGAGAAGAAGAGAGCCAATGATATCAAGAAAACAGAGTCCAGCACACTCATTCCAGGTTGACCTTGACAAAAAACAACATATGAAGTGTTGATCGTTAATCCATAAACACGTCAAAGGTACAACTTGCACCTTTTTATGGAAAGAAAACAAGGTTTCAATAGTTGGCGTAACAAGGCACCATCTGAAGCTATGCAGGCCAGATTGTTAAGTTCTACAGTCTACCCACAAAAGACATACAAGCTTAGTAGCACATTTACTCTTTTATGCTTCCATCCGGACCATCCTATTGTGCCTATAAAATAACTTTAATACCCTGATAATATACCTTATCAACATAAATGGAAAAAAATGGTAAACGCAAAAGCTTGATGAAGCAACATTATTAAAGTCTCACCAGCATCGGGGAGTCCATCCTTGCGTAACACAAATGTTCTCTTCTTCTCATGATCCAGAATAGCAATTTTGGTGGGTGTACTGACATATACTTTGTCCACCTTTACCACCAAAAAGCACCAAAATATCAGTAAAATAACAAATCAAAAAGGAAATAAAGGCCCACCTTTGATTCAAGAAGAATACTAACTTCTGATTCAAACGTAATCGCATCCCCTTGTTCAGTAAATCTCTGTCTATCCTGCAGGTTATCTAGAAAATCCATTGTCTCCAAACCTTCAATGCGCACCTCACTGATCGCAACCAAAATCTAGTGTAAGGTTCAGTATGAGCATAGAGTTCTGCGAAATTGAGCTTCCTGGACAGGCAGATTTTAGATATATCTTCTACGAAGAACTTGAACAGTTAAAACTGCAGGAGTATGAAGCGAGTAGAAATGCAGAGAGAGAAGCAGCCAAAATCATAGTTGGAACTATACATAATAATATATGAAAACCATAATATAAGATGGCCCCCTCCAAAATCACCATAGTCAAAGTCCATAAACACAAGGCCATTAAAAACTTGCAGCCCAAAAATGGTGCAGTGTTTGGATGAGTTTTTGAGAAATTTTTTATGAGAGTAATGATTGGAAGTAGGGGTAATGAATGGAGAGAGATAGAGAGAGAAATGAGAATAATGATTGAAGATAGGGGTAATGAGTAGAGAGTAATGATTGGAAGTAGGGGTAATGAGTGTTTTTTGAGTTGAATTTTTTTTTTTCAAATCTTGATCCAAACAAGGCAGGGATGATCTTAGCACTGAGGAAACCTCCCTGCTTGCAGTTCATGTATATATTCTGTTCTTACATCTCCATAGTTCAAAAACCACTATTATTGAAAAATCAGAGGCACAACATTTGACGTACACAAATAACAGTTTTGGTGGTTGTTTACCACACTTGCAAGTTCTTTTGGCAAGGGTTCGATTTAATTTCCCATGTATTAATCAATGTTTTCCCTTTGTTTCACTAAATGTGTCACAAGGTTTCACTGTGCACTCCCAGTTACTCGGTTATTGCATTTCATTCTAACGGTCCATGCCATTTTTCACTATAGCCCCTCCACACTCTAACGGCTCATGCCATTTTTCACCATAGCCCCTCCTATTGTAAAAATAATAGCCACATTCAAAACTTATACTTGCCTGTTAAATGAAGGTCATACTCACACTTGCTTGTTAAATGATTAACAGGGATGCAGATTGCAGTCCCTTAGAAGGTGTGCATATATTAAGTCAGCGCTAACAGACATTCTAAAAGGCATGCCTTGCGGATCATAAAAACGACTTCAAAATCATCATATATCAAAGCATAATTATAGCCCACTTAGGTTAGCAGTAGGATGAGGGGAATCTTCAAAAGTGCTGTGTACCTAGTTTTTTCTTGCCAATACAAAATCCTATGAGGGTTAGAAAACAGTTTGCCTCCCGCACTAACAGCTAAAGAAACACAGCCTAAAAAACATAGATGCTCAAAGACAGAAGCGAATATATAACCTGATATCAGAAACAGAGAAATAGTTGTGATAGGCAAATGTGAAAGTGAATGCCTTTCCATCGGTGTTTGTATTTCTAATGCGGGATGTCAACATCAGATCTCCTCCAGGTCCCAGGGTAACCCTTAGGCGAAATTCATATCTGCAAATCACCAGATACTGAAGATTGATCCATCCACATACAATATACAATAGAGCGTGATATTTAGCTGATTAATATACAACAAGACAACCCCCAAAAATTTCAAACAAGCATGTGCATATCAAGATATCCAGAGCTAATACTGAATCTGTAAATTAAAAAAGTCGCCACAGAATAAATATCAGACTTAATACTTTTACCTCACAGAAGTTTTACGCATGGGCAAAACCACGAAGCTCAAATAACTCAACCTAAATGCCTTTGCAAAGGATGTTGCGCGGAATATGGGATCGAATTAAACATGTTATCAAATTTGAGTTTTGCACCTGTGAGGCCATATCCTTGTATCTTCTTCAGAGTGCTTAAGTACTAAATCAACAAAAGCTTTATTGGAGCTAGTTGTTGGAAAAGGAGGAGGATCAGGATCAATACTCCAAAACCTGTTTCTTGCAAATCCATGTTGTTCTAGAAGACCATGGCTTCCAAACTGCAATGGAGAATAATCCCTTCTCAGAGATGGAATCTATGAAAAAGGAAAGAGGGAAAAAGAGAGAGGAAGAATGGAAGGCTTTAACATACTTGAGGAAAACAGATCGGAATGCCTCCACGTATGGCCTTTGGAGGCTTGAAAGGAGCCTGCAATGAACCAAAAGCATGTTTTAGGAGAAGAAAAATAAAATAAATCTGAAGAAAGGTTATACATATTCCTTTCAATCATGGGGGCAAATCATTTAATCTTTTCAATCAGGAAAGACAGCTGCAGCAAAAAGAGACATAACCCTGCATAAAGCAAGGGACAGTTCAAATGCTGTGAAATGGACTAGAGAGAAGAAAGGGGAAACAACCCAATCACTTGGAAAACGAGAAAAAGACCCACCCATTTAAGCACTATTTATCTCCAACACTGCCATGAAAATCGAAAAAATATGCCATGTTTGACTTATTTACATATGCTACCTCACCCACTTACGAAGAATCATCTCAAACTAAGAATTTGATGTTGGAGGTTCTAACTTCTAAGGCCATAACTTTACAAAGACAACCACTGAAATACAGTACCTTACTACTAACAAAAAGCAACTCTTCTCCGTGATCATTCTTCCATGATGTAACTTGACCTCCATACAGATACACCTATTCAAGCAAAAGTACAGATGGGGTAAAATTCCAATATAAATTTTTATAAGTTTGAAACCATGCTAAACTAAAATTAAACAATTCTGGTCTTGTACCAAATACAAAAGATGCCTTCATTGACATTAACCTGGAAACATAATCTGAATAGAACAAGTAGATGGATAACTCATACAACAGTTTTGGGGTAATTCCATACTCTATTGGACACATTCACCTGATATGGTTAAAGTTAAACTTCTTTGTTAATTGAAGAACCTGAATTAGCATTTATAACGTTCATAAGAAAGTTGTAACTGCATAGTAGAAATGCAAAAAATTTGCTTGATCAGCAGTGTAGGGCAGCAAAAGACATGCATCAGTTCATACTAGCCCACAAAAACACCTTAATGAATGAGCCAGAAACAGTTGGTTTTTTAGATTTTTAAATCAAGCACTCTTTCCTACAAGAGGACTGAGAAGACAAACTGACACTTCAAATAGAGATCGTACATAGTCTGGTGGGTTTTCATCAAATCATCAATAATACCCGAGTCGAAGTGATTATAATCAGTTCTAATTTATCAATAAAGCTATGGGTACATAGGAGCTTGTACATACCACATATGGATTTTGTGGAACCCACCTCGGGTCCCAGATGATTCAAACCGCCCATTATTTTTAAAACATTTTTTTTATGGCATATGAACACCTAGCAGTACTCCTCATTTATTCCATTGGGGCTATGTAAATAAAAGTTCCACAAGTGGAAGGAGTTCCAGAAAGGCATGACGCCCCAAAGATTCGTTGGGCAGTACTTCTGGCTTATTCTTCTGGTTGATCTACACTTTTGTAGGATTTCCTGAGAGGTCCTTTACTTAGATCACTCTGAAAGATATCTTGGCACTCAATTTGTTTTCTTACCACGAAAAGGAAAAAAAAAATTCTAAAGCAGAGGAAAATTGATCATCTAATGGCCCAAAGGAAAACCAAGTGTAAAATCAGGAGCACGAAAACATGAAATCCCCATCCACAGTTGCCACATGAGCTGCCTCATCCAAGGTGCAAATAGAAATAGAATTGCGGACTCTATGTAATGTGCAATAATCAAGAAAAAATCACATACTTAAGACATGCTTAAATGATCCATCTGTTAAACAACTCATGCAAATCATGCAATATTTCAATTCTGGACTTAAATTTGACTCCTAACATCGATTCAAAAATAGGTGAGTTACAAAAGCCCCGTAGTTCATCCTTTAGTAAGAGTAGATTCGAAATGGTATCTGCACACACGTTATCTTGTTGTCAGAAAAAAATCCTATCAAATTCTGTAAATCATATTTTCTAAAATTCCATACAAAAAACAATAGAATTTCAAAACTCCAATAGCATATGATCACATGGGTATGTATATCAAAGGAAAGTTAATCCATAACAAAGTAGAATTGGTTTCAAAGTTGTATCATCACACACTTCATCCCACATAAAACCCATCAACTTCCGCAAATCAGATTGCCAAATATCCATACAAAAAAATGTATATATATTTATATAAGTTAAATGAGTCCACAATAAAAGTGGATACAAAATTGTATCTCCGCACAATTTATTTCATCTTTAAAAAAACCCATAAAATTCACCAGAGCTAAAATCCCATACAAAAAATGACAACAGAGTCCTGAAACTCCAATCCAGCTTTAGATCATAATATCATATGGATATATATATATATATCCAAGTAAAACTAGTCTTTATAAAGTAAAAATGTTGCAAAAGTGGAACAAATCGAATCCTCACACAATCCATCTCATCGTCGCAAAAAACCCATCAACTTCTGCAAATCAGATTGCTAAATTTCCATACAGAAAACATCGGAATTTTAAAACTCCAACAGCATCAGATCACATGGGTATATATCCAAGTAAAAGTAGTCATGATAAAGTAAAATGGTGTCCAAAATTGCAAATTAGTCCGTAATGAAGTAAACACAATCCATCATTCCATCTCATCGTCACAAATAACCCATCAACTTCTGCAACTCAGATGGCCAAAATTCCATACAAAAAACTACTACAGGATTTTAAAAACTCCAAATCACCATGAGATCATATGGGTATACATATCTAACTACATTTTTGTACATACCTCAGCAGAACTGCCACGAACCTCCCTCAAGACCACCTTGTCGAGGCCATTAATGCCCTTACAGAGCTCCACGAATACCGTCTCGGTCGTCATCGCATCGCCTCACAGATCCCTTTATGCCCAAAACAATAAAAAGGTTCTTCACAAATCCCAAATTCTTAAACACAGCATCTCACTCACTCACACACACTCTCTCTCTCTCTGTCTTCTGTGGAACTGAAAGCTGTGTTTATATGGGTTGGGATTCGATGGGGTGGGGACGGACGATCGGGAAAAAATAAGGAAATTCGTGTGGGGGCTTTTGCGTGTTTCTAATACGATTTGGATAATTCGCGCAAATTGTCTTTATTTCGTCTATTTATGATTTCCTAACAATAACTATGACTTCTAAACTTCAATAGAACTTTTTAGCCAACCTTTTCCTTTTTTTTAACTACCAAGTATCGGATAGCTCATGCACGCCTCGAATAAGATTACTATAAAAATTAATGATCGAATAAATCTCATGATAATTTACTTTTACACCAATCTCGTAATTGTACGCCAATAGTTGTTGTTTGGATCCAACTTCATCTAAAAAAAAAATTAATAAAAAGATAGTACTGAAATCAGTATGTTGTTTCTTGAAATTATTCTACAACAATAGAACGAAGAGATTTACATGACATAGCAGAAAAGAATGCAATATGTGATTAATTGCGTCCAACTAAAAAATTACTAACACACAATTGAAATCATACAATGCAAAAAACAAATTTTTATAGATAGGGCTGCAAACGAGCCTAGTTTTGCCTTGCTCGAGCTCGGCTCACCTTAGTTTTTCTCAACTCGAGCTCGAATCGAGCTGAAATATGTGAGCTCGAACTCAGCTCGAATATATATTCAAAAGCTCGAGCTCGGCTCGGCTCGAATGGCTCGTTTGGTACATGTATGGGTATTGGTATATGTAAGCTCGAGCTTGGCTCGAATGGCTCGTTTGGTATATGCATGTACTGTATATGGCAGCTCGCGAGCTCAACGAACCGAGCATCAAGTGGCTCAAGCTCGGCTCGTTTATAAAACGAGCTGAAAATTATGGCTCGAGCTCGTTCGTTTGCTTGATGAACCGAGTTCGAATAAGCCGTTAGCGAGCCGAGTCACGAGCCACTCACGAGCGGCTCGGTTCGTTTGCAGCCCTATCGATAACTTGGCTGGATTTTTTTATTCAAGTGTCTTTGTTTTTTTATAGGCTATATATATACAAGTTTCTTTGTTGAGAAATGAAATGTGAAAATCAATCTCAATCTTGATTAGGGACCATAACAAGAATGGCAGGCAGATGCTCTGTACGTGCTAACTAATGTCATCATATGTTGTTAAAATTAATCGTCAACAGATTTCTAGAATACATAAGTCCACGATCATGTCAGATTGCAAAACATAATCGGTATTGACAATTAAGTAATGTCGATGTCCTCCATCATATTCACCGCCGCGAGCATTTTCGACAATCAATTAGAAGGAGAGAGAGAGGGAAGATAGATTTCTTTTCTAGTTACATCTAACATCATCTGTTACCATTCACATAGTTGAAAGCAGGATGAACGTCGTTTTCATTGTGCGTGCGTTTTTTTTTATATACAGTCAATGAGTTTTATCTTTACAAATCACAATCGTCAATTTTCTCAACTACTATTGTTAATTGCCTTGTGAAATGTTTTGGGAAATGAATATTGGCACTCCAAAAATTGATGCAGGCACTCAAAAAAAAAAATGGCTTTGGAGTTACATTGATTTTGGAGTGCATGCATCAATTTTTAGAGTGCCAATATCATTTCTCAATGTTTTTTCGTGAAAGAAGGTCTCATATATTTTAGCTCATGAATCTTTTCCATCACCATCGACGACTTTCCTCATATATATCATACTCTAACCCACCAAATATTTTGGTACTCTAATCTAGAGTACTGCTGCTACTGGTACAATAAACTCTTGCACAGATAACGCGTACAACGAACTTTTCAGCCTATTTTGGATCTAACAAAGATAATCGGAGTCGCTCGTTTTATTTAAAATGTTTTGTTTAGGGTCCACGCAAAAAATCAACTCCATCCAATATCGTTAAGGGCGTTTACGAAACATCTAATTTTGCTCCAAAATTTAGGCTAGCAAATATGGACAATTCGTAAATGCCTTTCGCAATATTGGATGGAGCTAATTTTTTGTGGGGATACTAAAAAATATATTTTGAACAAAATAAACGGCTCCGATTATCTTTGTTGGATCCGAGACGGGCCCCAAAACGCGTTGTACACGCTGTCTGTGCAAGGGTTACTGTACCAGTAGCATTTCGGCAGGCCTATCATTAATTATAGTCGGTCACCTTCATTACTCGCTATTGAGATCTATTATTATACTTTCTTATGAAATAAATACAGTAATAAGCTGGTGCTGTTTTTTTTTCATTTTTAAATCACTGGACTGAAATATCGTGGGCCGCAACGCGCAGCACGGCCCCTACTGCATTTTTAAAAAAAAATTATTAGTTACTAATTCTTACCAAAAACTTAAAGCAACACATGCAATTCAATCAAATACTACTTATCAAAATAAGAATGATTTGCTTGATTTATTACAAAAATAAGCCACACAAAATCAATGTCTCTGATCATCGAAGTAAAAATCTGGGGTGAACTTACCAAAAAGTGAGTAATTTTCACCCATTACGGATAGTGAATAATATTCAGTTTACCCAGTGTTTAATAGTACTCCAAACCTGAAAACTCTCCTTTGTTTCTCATGATGTAACAATCAACACGCGAACTATTGTCACTCTCGCCGACAACTAGTCGGTAATGTAGGATGTTGTCAAGAGTTGACTATCACCGGAGTTTTTGTTTTTATAGTGCCCCAGTGATTTATATTCCGAGTTATGCTACTGCCAACAAGTTACAAAATTTACATCGCATCTCAAGTTCAATGGCTGAGGATTTGTATCTCAAGGCAAAAAAACCAGGGAATAAAAAAAAAACACCCAACCCAAGATCGATGGCTGAGGATTTGTATCTCAAGGCAAAGTTGAGCTTGAAGTGGATGCCAAATGCCCAAATATTGCAAATGTGTAACGTAATGTAACCTATACAATATTTTTCAAAAATAAAATGTAACCTACACAACGAATACGAAGAAGGATACTCACTCATATGATAACCTGTAACACGACCCTTATGTGACACAAAATTTTGACCCACCATAGTCTCATGACTCTGATTTGATCAATTCAATTTTGTAGACCTCGATGTGTATATAATTCATGAAACAACAGGTTAATCGAATCATATTTGTTCCTGTGGAGCATCAAACTTTGACCGTCCACTGCTCTTGGGAGACAAATATTCTTCGTTCAAACAAACACTGATGTATGATCAACTTTGTTTACGCATGGATGGTGTACATAACAATACTCACAAAA
>BPLS01031411.1:255492-268154 GCA_019656275.1 Rhododendron kiyosumense
AATAAATCAGAAAAATATCAACACCACCACAAGCTCCCTGTCTGTCGCTTTTCAACGTGATTGTTTCCGACGCACTTTTTTCTCCTCAATTTCTTCACCTGTAAGTAGTCCCTTTCCCCGCTTCTGGTGTTTCCGTTTTAGCTTCAAGTTGAAGCTTTCAATACAGATCTATCTGTTCCTTTGTTCTGCTTGTTTTGGTTTTCTTTTTCCCAATTTGCTTGTGGAGCTAATCTGCACCTTAATGGGGATTTTTCTTAACAATTTCGTTGCGATGTGAAATTATACCGTATTGTGCACTGGTGTTGGATTAGATTGGTCGCGATACATTATTGTATTTCGCGAGGCAATGATTTTTGTCCGAAATAAAATAAGGAAAAACACGCACAAGATCCGGAACGCTAGATTCTACACCGAGAATGAATATCTGGGCTATTTAATTTTTTTTTAATCACAATTTTGAATGCGGTAGAATGGCGAAACACTATTCCCAAGGCCCATCAATGGCGGAAGCAGGATTAAATTGGTGTCAAATTGGGGACGAAATATACATTAATGTATTTTGCATTGCAATGACTTGTGCCCGAAATAAAATAAGGAAAACATACAAGATCCGGAACACTAGATTCTGCACCGGGTATATCTTTGGGAAAATTATTTTTCTTCATAATTTTGTATGTGTGTTGTAGCAGCGACAGAGCCAGGATTTGGATAGGGGTGGCGCTTGTTGATGAGAGTTCACCAATATTTGTTGCATGTTTGTTCATTAGAATATGAAGAAAAACGGTAAGCATAAAGTTGGGGTTTGTGTAGATTTTTTTTTTTTATTGAAAAGGAATAAAGGCTTGGTTCAATTATCTCGTGGTCTTTAAATGAAAGTAGGTGAGATATAATATTTGCGTTCCATACTGTTTATTTTTTCAATCAATATCTACTCATAATTTTTGTAAGAAATCAAGTTATTCGGATACTGATAAGTACTTAATTGACTTCTTTTAGTGGAATATATATATATATATATATATATATTATTTTTTCAAAACGGAGGTGGCATGTGCCACACCCCCTCAACATACCTATGTCCCTGTGTAGTAGAATTTGCATCGATTCAACGAAGTTGGAATTTAACCGTGCGCACGTCATGCTTAGAGTCTTATATTTCAACAAAGCTGGCTCCAATTTCTGAGAATGGAAAGTTGTGCAATAGGTAAAAAATCCCATCAGCTATCTTGTGCCCTTGACAGTGTAGAATCGCAAAACAGGAGAAAGTAGATAACTCTGACAGTGTAGAATCACGAAACAGGAGAAAGTGGATGACCCCAATTACTGTCACACAAGGCTTAATTGGTTAGGATACAAGGAAGTTGGAATGCAGTTCATCTGGTTTGAATATGATTAAACAGAGGCACAAGCTGCACAATTCATGCCTGAACTGATTATTTACAGATCTATCCTTGTGGAAGATAAGGGGTTTATTGCTATACTCCTCTTTGGTTTTCAAAATTTTGTTGACCGTTAGATATATTTTATTTGGTCTTAGTGGAGCGTTACTTGTGCTTGTCAAAGTTGTTGGGTAGGTATGGAGAGTTGTTGGGTAGGGTATGGAGAGTTATCACTAGGTTGACCAAGGGATATTTTTCAGTTTTCTTTGTATATTGCTCATTGTATATTAATGGTTAGTTATGCTTTACTAAATACTCGATGTAGACATGTAGAAACTGGGCAATGGCCAATGAAAATTTCTTTTTCCTTAGTTTGAGTTATTGTTTGGTGCTTTGACAAGTTTATGATAGAAAGTCCTAATTGACAAGTATATGGTAGAAAGTCCTACAACTTTATAGGAAGGGCCTAAGGAAATTCACTAGCTGTATCCCTGTTAACTGAGGGTGTTGGGAGGACTGGACGGGATGCAAGTAGTAGTTGCTCCGAGACCAAATTGTGGGTTCTCATACATGAGAGCTGGCACTTTACTTTTCCAAGCATTGGCCTCTTTACCCCCTATAGAAGAAAGCATAAAGATTTATGAAGTGTGAGATTTTCGTCATAGGTGGGAACCGTGGGATAGTGGTATTTTTTTATGCACTTTTTTCAAGTCTTCTGCAACTTGTATACGATCTGTAATTTATGTTTATATCTCAAAAGAAGGATTTAGGAGTAATTTATTGACTAGATGACTGCCTGAAGTAGCTCTTTTGAAATAAGCTCGTTTTTTCCTTTTGAGTCCTCAAAAGTAGTAATTGAACTTCTGTGTGCTAGCTTGGTCCATTGGTTGGTGAATTGTCTCAAAGTTGGCTGGTGTTTTCTGCATATGTTCAATTCCTCGATTAGTTGGAGGCAAGCTACCACCCTTTATCCTTGTCTATATAATTTCCTATTGTTCTCTTGAGTCTTTTAGTATGCTATGTGTTTTTATGATTTTGTTTGGATGGACTTGAGCATATAGATTAGACGTTGAAGCTTGTGCATTTAGGGTTAAATATCCATCAGATATGGAATACCACGCAAACAAAGATATATGTTGCCTTGCGAGATATGGAACTATTAATCCCATGCCTGTTAGTCCATTGGGATCATGTCTGCCGAGGGTCTATATATCCCTTCACTATCAGTCCATTCAAACAAACGCCCCATATAAATTCGGAAGTTAAGGGAATTTGAAACTGATAAGCAAGTTTTATGACTTCCTAGACTTTTTGGTGTTGTTCAAGTGGTAAAAAGAAGTTATAGGTATGAATTCATTGGCTCGAGTAGCTCAACAATGTCAAAACATGTAGCAGGAAGTGAAATTGAAGATCTTAGGTGGCTATATGATGGATCTATATAGGGTATAAAAGCTGCAAACTGGTGAAAGAATGAATATGAGTCCTCTTAATGCCTAATCGTGCCTTGAAAAAAATATGAAGGAGCATGTAGAGATGTTAATCAGGCAACTCTTAATAGCTGAGCCAAAAAAAGAGAAACATTTTGTAGCAGTGTTACTATCCCAAATTTATGAACCCTGCTGGAATCAACTGCTGAAAGAACCCACTCGGTAAGGAAGGAATTATTTTCGTTTCCCACTAATTGTATGATGACATAATCTATTCTTTGGTGACCAGTGTGAGCAAGCAAGTCCTTGTGGAAATAGGTGTATGGGAGAAAACTTTGTTATTGAAATTATAATTTTGGTAATGCATGTTTCTAACTGGTGTCCTAGGCCCAGACCCCAAGTCGTAAATTGGAATTACTTTGAAGCTGGTGCATGTTATTTTTGTTTTGCTTATCCATCACTGGTTTTGCTTTCCTGATTCAGTTCTAGGATAAAGCTTGTAGTAGTAGTAGCTTTGTTGTGGACTTGGCCAAAGGTGGATTAAACCTATTCTGGAGCCACCAATGGACTCAAATATTAGATTTTATGATTTTATTAGTTAGCATTCAATGTCCCGATGGACGTTTGACCCATTAGTTGTCAATCATCTTTAATTCAATAATTGCAGGAATTTTATTGTGGCAGAAGGAAGTCAGATTAAGTTATGCCTCTTGACGGCGTTGTGTCCTCTCCACATCGGAGGTCACAGGGTGCACTAAACATGTTCTCATCATCATTATCTAGGAAGCAATACTTGAAGGGGGATGAATTGGGAAGCTGTTCTTCTCTCCTCCAGCGGCACCGGTTCCTCCTCACAGCCCTCGCCCTTCTGGCATTTCTCTGCACAATTTACCTGTATTTTGCTGTCACTTTAGGGTCTGGCGAATCATGTTCTGGTTTGTCCGGGACCCAGAAGGCACTGTGCCGCGTGGAGCAAGCAAAAGAAACTCTGGCTAAAGGAAAACTGAAATTCTACTAGCCTCCTGGTGATAGAAAAGCAGACAGTGGTGGTGATTCTCTTCTTCACAAGAGCTAGCTCATTGGTTGTCAATCATGTGTAGTAGTGTATATTAATTGCCCTAGAATTCTGTTGGAACTGGGAGGCCGCACAACAGGGTGGTGTGCCCTTCGATTGGGTTCCATCGCGGTCTTATGAGTGTTTGGAACCGTTCATTTTGTTCGGCCCACCGAGTTTGTCGTGTATGCCAAAAACGAGATTCAATGGACGTTGGCACCCACATGAATGAAAACATATATATTTTTTCCTTTTAAAAAATACTAATAGCTGTGATTTTAAGAATAAACTCATAGAAAAATGTGTTTTGTTCATGTGAGTGCCAATGTCTTATTAGTCTCACTTTTGGCATGGATGACAAACTAGCCGAACAGAATTGAACGGTTTTGATCACACTCGTAAGCTTCGGATGGAAACCCAACCGAAAGGCACATCAGGCCGCAGCTGTAATTTTGTTTGGGAAAACGTGCGTAACGACCTCGGCAATCGTCTTGTGAGAAACCATGATTATTGTATCTCAGGAGTATTTGTTCATCTTTATTAAGTAACCCATTGTTGGTGTGGGACTCGGGGTGTTTTTGCTTCTGGCTAGGGTATGGTATATGTGCTAGGTTATTTTTTGCCTTCTTAAACATCTCCCCTCTCAGATTCTGCCTTTATTAGCTACTGTATTGAACAACACTTTGACAGAGGCGATCTTTCATTGTGTTTTAGCATCCACTTTGGGAAGTCACTCATCGATGAATAGCTATCTCCCAATGGAGAGTTTAATGGTTACTTGAATGGGATTCTGCTCAATTGGAACTGCTTATTTCTGAAAAATTAATCTCACCGGCGGAAGGTCCTATTATAACAGACTGCTCGACCGATGGGCCGATTTTGATTTGTATTCCAGTTATGTTATCTCTTATATTTTATTTTTTCTGAAATAGGCGTTGTCTAAGTATACAGTCCACCGAGTATGATTTATTTTTCATTGAGAGTTGGGAATCAAGAATTCAGATTAAAAAAAATAAAAAATAAAGGTTGGGAATCAAGAATTATGTATCGGAAGTGTCTTCTCGAATACTTGCCCACATATTTTTTACCGAAGGAATCTTGAAATTCCTGGATAGTTGCGTAGTCAATGATTATTGACAACGTTTTTTCGACCAATGTATTTTCCTTAATTCTCTCAAGTGTTAATTATTATTATTATTATTTTATGTTCTCCAACTTAATACTCCTGAACCACACTACAAATTTTTTTTTGATAATAACCACACTACAAAATTGAGAATGGGAGATGCCAAGCATCTTTATGTAGAGGTGCAGAGCGATTAATCTGGACGGTTTGAATTTTAATCAGTAATAAACGGTTCAAATTTGTATAATTTAATCGCGGGCAATCGGACATGTTTCAATTTAAACCACCATCCAAAAAAAAAAGAAAAAGAAAGAAAATCTAGTATAACAAATTCTTCGCTTGTCGTTCAGTTTTTCTCATCTGTTATCAGAAAGTGCCCTCTCTCTCTCTCTCTCTCTCTCTCTCTCTCTACTTTGCATCCACTGTCACATTCCCCCCGCTCACCACCACCCCCGATCTCCCCAATCCCAATCCCAATCCCAAACCCTAAAAACTCTCCTCATTCCTTCCCCCCATGCCAGAAGCGCCATCAAGAATCCACCACCATCACCGCAAACCCGACCCCAACCGTTGGATCGCATTCCTCCTCTCATCCCACCAGACCCTGCTCACCGTCCTCTGGACCCTCGGCTTCGCCCTCATCATCCTATGGCAACGCAGCGCCGTCGAACGCCTCCTGCTCCTCCGCCGCTGGGCCCCGCCGCCGCGGCCCATCCCGAGGCTAAGGACGGTGGCGTTCAACATCAGCGACTTTGGCGCCGTGGGCGATGGCATGACGGTAAATACGGAGGCGTTCGAGAGGGCGGTGTTGGAAATTAGAAAGAGGGGTGGCGGTCAGCTTAATGTTCTGCCTGGGTATTGGCTTACGGCGCCGTTCAATCTCACGAGCCACATGACTCTGTTTTTGGCGGAGAATGCTGTTATACTTGGAATCGATGTGCGTATTACCATTCTATATCTTTCATTTTTTTGGCTCAATTTATGAATACAGATACCATAACATGTATATAAATTTATGCATAGGGGGAATGATTTTTGTCTTTTAGTAATGTGTAATGATAAGCACTTAAAAAAACTTTTAGATTGCATTTATAAAAATGTGTATTGCAAAAATCATTCTCATATAGTATACATTAGATGCCCAGGCAAATGCGATGCTATTGCAAATTGTTTTATCCAAAAGATGGAAAGAGAAAAATCTTGAAATGTGAAAGTAGAAAAGAGGGGAGAATAATTTTGGGGCGTTAGTTTTTCTTCCTCTTGGCAGTTTATTTAGATAGTTAAAGGATAAAGTGTGAGCCAGCCTCAGAACTGACTCTTTCACACCGGATGTGTGTTGCTTTTATAATTGATAATTGACATATGTTGTCTATATGTATTTGTACATATATACATATTCCTGGACTCTGTTAAGCTGGATAGAAAATGTAGGAAATCAAAAGTGGAAAACCCCTTGTCCTGTTTTTTAGGATTAGTAATTGGTCTTATGATTTGGAAAACTGATGTGTAAAATTGCATAAGGTGGGTAAATTTGGTGGAAACCCTTATTATTTGGACAAATACAAAACCTCCGGATTTGGAAAAGAGAGAAAATAGAGATGTTCCCTGTACTCTTTTTAGCTGCTTGGTAAATGTAGGAAATCAAAAGGAGAACAAGTATAAACTCTCTTGCTGTTTTTAGGATTCATCATTGCTCTTATGAGTTTGCAAAGTTTGTGAGTGAGATTGCATAAAGTGGGGGAATTTGGTCAAAAGTCATAGTACTTGGCCAAATTTGGTAATCTCCAGATTTGGAAATGAGGAAAAGAGAGAGATGATTTGTGTACACACTAAAAAAGAAATTGAAAAAGTTGATTTTTGGAAGATAGATATGACCATCAGACCATCACCAAATTTGAATGCCAGAGTGGTGGCATGTTCTATGTATGCATGTATCATAATTGGCATCTTCTATGTAAGCTGATAATTTTGGTTTACTTCAATAAAAAAATGGGGAAAGATTATAAGAAGGGGGGAAATATTCTTGTGTGAACATATTTGCTGGTATTTGCAGCTCAATGTTGATGGTGAAACATCCCTTTTCCTTGTATGAGATGAGCAGTTTCTCTGGCCACATTTCGTTTATGTACATGGGCATCATTACTGCATAAACATGGTCGAAATTGCTCTTCCACTCACCCAAATCTTGGGTTATAACTTATAGCTGTTGTTTTACTATTCAAGCTTTGTAAACTTCTCTCTTACATGGCATGTGGCAGGATGAGAAGTATTGGCCACTGATGCCTCCTTTGCCGTCATATGGGTATGGAAGAGAGTGTCCTGGGCCTCGTTACGGGAGTCTTATCCATGGTCAAAATCTCAAGGATGTTGTTATAACAGGTTAGATCACGGGAATCCTTCATCCGTTATTCACTTTTTGTGCCATTTCCTTTCCGTTGTATCAGCATTTTGATTTGGGTGGTGGATTTGAGTTGTAAATTGGTTTTTGATGGCTTTAGATAGGGAACTTGATGATATATGGCCTGTATATAGTAAAACATCGACTCTCAGATTGAAACACTGATTTTAGCTCTATTTTATTTATGCTCTATGCCAGTCAATGTTTGGCATGGATAGAATGATTACTATGAACTAGACCATGTTTCATTTGTGTTGATGTGGCTTACTAGGCCATAAGTTTTGTTGAACTACAACTTGATTTGAATGCAATGTGGTTGTAAACGAAGTGGGCTTCATATTTTATACTTGCTTTTAGAAAATAAAAAAATGCATACTAATGGTTCTACAAATGGCTGACAGGGCATAATGGTTCCATAAATGGACAAGGCAAAACATGGTGGGAGAAGTATCGAAAGAAACTTCTTAATCACACGAGGGGGCCCCTTGTGCAGATCATGTGGTCAAGTGACATTGAGATTTCCCACATAACTTTGCGTGATTCTCCTTTCTGGACACTCCATCCTTATGATTGCAGTAATGTCACCATCAGAAATGTAACCATCCTGGCTCCATTGTCCGATGCCCCTAACACTGATGGAATAGATCCCGGTAAGTTTGCTCCAGTTTTTTTTTTTCAATGAATACATGATGAGCCTCGATTACGCCACACTTGCATATTGGTGGAGTTGCTTAACTGCATTCTGTGTGCAGTCGATAAACCTAATCTTGTTGCTTTGAATTCAAAATATGTTCAACAACGTTTGTTGCACAAGTGTTGTTCTATGAACTTGCGCTCTTTGGAAAAAATCACACTAGATGGTGTAAAAATGAAACCCCATGAAGAAGTGAAGAGGCGCAAATGTGGCTAGTTTTATCTCTCTTTTTGTTTTTGTTTTTGTTTTCTGCTGGGCAGTTGTTAAGCTTTTAGCAGGGGACGATGTTTTCCAGCTCCTGGGAAGATCTGAAATCTTGTCTATGGTGCTTGAAAGCCTGAAGTACAAATGTGAAAAAAATTGTAATGCTATTTCACGGAGAAGAAAGACTGTGATTCAAAACGGAGATGATTGTTGCATGCATTTTGAGTGTCCGTTTTATCATTTCGGCCATCTGGTACTGACATATTTGGCGACTCATGCAGATTCATGTGAGAATGTGGTCATAGAAGATAGTTATATTAGTGTTGGCGATGATGGAATTGCAATAAAGAGCGGCTGGGATCAGTATGGAATTGCTTATGGTCGACCTTCTGCCAACATTCTCATTCGTAATCTTGTTGTACGCTCTATGGTAAGGTGAGATTTCTTCTGTATCATCACTCCATTTTGGCATATGTGCCTGTTTTCTGCACACAAAATCCGGCTTCAAACCATACATCCATATACATGCATTCATTCCCCTGCACTTGCATGGTTCTCGCTTTGGTGCCAACATTTGTCATTTTGTACATCATGCAATGATGAGTGTAGTCATGCGAACGTCAAGCATGAATCTTGTTTACAACAAAGTGGAATAATGGAGATCTTGTACACAATTTGCATTTCCAAATTGTTGGAAAAGGATCTCAAATTCCTCCTCTTGCTGTTCAGCCTGTTCCTTGAGACTTGTTGCTACTTGAGTTTTTTTTCCGTAAGTTAGTCGCTACCTGAGTTATAACGTGTAAGCTCTTAGTTCTGCCATCTTAGAAATGTTACTGGCTATTTGCTACTCTTCCAAATTTTTCATGGCCACAATTTGTATTTTGACCTTTGTCACCATTCTTGCATGCTGCTTGAAATTTCCGAATTCCCACAGGGTATTCTCATTATGCTTTCATGACCTGATTTCAAAATTGCAAGGCATTGGAGATCTTGGCCTTAAGTGTCTGTATTCTGTAACTGCATCAACAGAAAATTGTTGGGTAGTAGATACGCATAATCATGAGTTTCTATCATTTGTACCCTACCATTTCTTGGATACTTTCTTACTGAAATCAGTGTCAATCTCAACAGTGCTGGAGTATCAATTGGCAGTGAAATGTCCGGTGGAGTCTCAAATATCACTGTGGAGAATCTCCGTGTCTGGAATTCAAGAAGGGCTGTCAGGATTAAGACCAGCCCTGGTAGGGGTGGCTATGTTCGTGATATAACCTATAAGAACCTGACATTAGATAACGTCAGGGTTGGGATAGTAATAAAAACGGACTACAACGAGCACCCGGATGAAGGATTTGACCCAAAAGCCCTTCCGATCATTGAGAACATAAACTTCATCGGAATTCGTGGTCAAGGAGTTCGCATCCCGGTCCGTATCTATGGTAGCCAAGAAATTCCTGTGAGGAATGTCACTTTCCGGGACATGTCTGTTGGAATAACATACAAGAAGAAGCGTATCTTCCAGTGTTCTTTTGTTCAAGGCCGGGTGATTGGAAGCATATTTCCTTCTGCATGTGAGAATTTAGACCTTTACGATGAACAAGGAAGGCTGGTCAAGCAATCCACCTCGCACAACATTACCGATATTGATTATGAAATTTGAGAACAGAAATCATTTGTTCTAGTTGGAAGCTCCTGCGACATTCATGACTTTAACTCGCCTATTGAGAGGACTGATGGCTTCGTTCTACGTTGTGTCTGTATTCAACGATGTGGGGGTTTGAACAGGTGGAGGAGTAGGGCTGAGTAAAGCCTACTTCGAAGAAAGAATTTACGAGCAACTCTCCTACATATACTCTCCTGGAGTTTTTCCTTTTTGCCCGAGGGGTAAAAAATGGAAGGTGGGACAGGGAGGCAACTCCTGACCAATATGGGCAGAAAATGATGGTGAATTTGATCAAACCCACAAGTTCCGTTTGTCCCTTTTGCATCGGCCCGCGTGTGCAGAGAGAGAGAGACTCAGTACTTGTGATTTTACATGTTTTTCTCGCGCTGACCTCGGAATTTCGAGTTGTCTGTTGATTCAATTTATGAGCAAGGAACAATCAGCCGAATATAAAATATTGTATGTCATCTCAACAGTGAAATTCAGTCTTCATTTTATGAGACTGCATATAATAAGAGAGTTTAAAGTGGAGACTGGAGTCGATGTATTCTCATATAATGATATTTCATGTGATGCAAAATGAAACTAACTATAGCCCCATTTTATGATTTTCCCAGTTCATTTTTTGGGTCTCTATATACTCCATAAATTATCTATGATAAAATTAAGTTGATCGAATATTATTAATTATCTGAACAAACCAATTTTGTGTAGTAGATTTGTTGAAAACAAATCATATTTTGTGTTGAAAGCAAATCATATTCCAATTAGGCCATTCCATCTTGAATCCGAGAGGGGTTTGAAAATTCCATCCTTGAAAATTTCATTTAACTCAACAGAAGAACACAGTGAATCATCCGTTATGGAACGAGGTTTCTTCATTGACAATATTACGAACGATGCATTTGTGTGAAACACGACATAGTAGATTTGTTCCAAGAGCAAGACCGTATGACTGTGGCTATGATACTGACAGAACCCTAGAAACAATCAGAATGCAAAAAGGCACGTAACTGATTTGAGAAACACACTTCGACAACAGAATTTTTTATTACTCATTTCTGAATGGTACTAGAAAGAGTCTTGAACTCATAAAATTATTAGCCATGATAGCTATTGTACACTGACATCGATTCTAGACAACTTTGAGTTCTTTTAGCCATGCACTGTGTAGCAGACATGGATCCGGTTTCCCTTCTGCGATCGCCTTTTCGGACAGGGAATAGAACCAACCATTTCTCCACTTGAACTGCAGGTATTCAACAGAGTGCTTAGTCAAAAAAATTAATAACATTTACCAAGTCACACCATTAGCACTCGGCAAGGATTAAAAGGAAAACTGTATTGAAGATTTAATTTGGTTAGCTAGGAAAAGGAAACGTTTCGGAAACATTTCAAAAACACAGCTGAAACAAAATGGAAGTTAAAAAAATAATTGGGAATATAGGGTATTTCTAAGAGGTGCTGTAACAACTCAAAGTTTTTGTATGTTTCGCAAATTTCCATTATGTTTTGTTATATCTAGATACGTGACAGTCAAAACATAGGAAACAGATGGATCATTTTGGTCTCCTAGAAACAGGAAACCTTTTGACCGTTTCATGGAAACAGAATGAAATTTTATTCCTTGGTTCTTGGGGATTAACGCTATTTACCTCCTTAACCGCTGTTGGGAAGTGAGCTACAGTCCGTGAATAAGCACATAATCTATCTTCCATGCCATTTTCAAAAACTATCCCTTTCTCAGCAGCTGCTGCTGCTGCTAGTTCAATGATGAGGCTACAAACCTGAAAGGATGAAACATCAGTTTGATCAAGTCTTAACTTCCAGTTGGTTTATATACTTACATTTGCCTAACCAGCAGCGTATGGACCAGAAACAGTAGGATGAATTGGAACAAAAGTAAACAGGCGACACAAAGTTGACAAGCAGGGTAAAAGGTTATTCAACCCAAATCGTATAAACGGGTTCCAAGTAATCCAAAACCAGCCACCCAACTAAAATTTCTTCGCCAAAAGCAAAGAAAGTCAAATATCATTGTCGTTGTAAGAGGTGTAGTTGTTAAAGTATTTGTCCACAAAATAGATTTTGTTAGAGCATACAAACAATGTTGAAGTTGTACTTACAAGGCTTCTAATTCTAGGACCTCAGTAGAGTCAGGACCAAAGTTTTTAGCATGACCTCCAAATAAAGTTTCTAGTATGATTCCAAAATTGGTAATAAACAACATGTAGTAGCATACAAAATCTTAACACAAGAAGGAATTTTAAGTACCGTTTCTTTACACTTTGAAGATTTAAGCAGTTGCCTTACCTCAGAGCGAAATTCCTTCTCAACAACACCAACAGTTGCTCCAGGATGACGTGCCCCAACTAGCATGAATGCCGATATCCATATAAGTTTCTCCAGCATCTGCTTCTGAAAAGCATCCTTGTCAAGGACCTAGTACATATCGCCAAAAAATGAATGGATTTTTTTAAACAATAATCTTTTATCCGATACAACTAAAATAAAGTTAACTCTGCCTCTCTAGTGGCATACAAACTTTCAAATTGTTCTCCACAAAATTTGGAAATATACATGTTTCGTAAGAAAAAAAAAAGAAGCTTTTCTGAAGCGATGTGTGTGTACAAGAAAAGATACAAACATAAATCGTAGAATTTATGACCAGAGAGAGAGAGAGAGAGAGAGAGAGAGAGAGAGAGAGAGAGAGAGAGAGA
>BPLS01031411.1:268164-284874 GCA_019656275.1 Rhododendron kiyosumense
TTCCTCTTGCTAGTAAATTACCAAAGGAAAAGGAAGACCAAGTGCCTTTCTGTTTTTCACCAGAAAACTACATGCCAGTGGAGTATCACGCTTTTACATGCAATAGCAGCAATACCTCAAGCCATGTTTGAAGATACTCTTAGGCTTTCCATAAAACACATAGCAGTCAGATTATTCTTAGTCACTCCTAAACTGAAGCCATTACTGCTGCCCATAACCTAGTCTCAGGTTCTTGATTACTTCTATACAAAACTCATGTGTTACCTTGCAAGAAAGGCCTCCAGCATGTAATCTTGCTGCCACTGCAGATGCCCATTTCCCGAAAGCAGCAGTCAAGCCTTCAGGATTAGTATCTGTTTTTCCGTCAATAGGAGGTTCGCCAAGCTTGGATATGGCAAAATATGCCAAAACTTGGTCTGCATCACCCAAACCTTTACTATGAAACCACGGCTCCAGCATTCCATTCTGGAAGAAAACCAAATCTGCTATATTGTTAATATGCATCGCCAGAAAGACTCGTGAACAACCCAAATGGGTAATACAATTTTGCATATTCGACATATTGTATTGCATTGCTCTGATATATCATGCCATTCAAGTCAAGAATGAGATTACTGCAACTAGGAAAGTGACGCCGTGTTCTACAAAAGTGAATTTATTTTTTTGAGGAAACAAAAATGAAATTTCAATCACAAAACATCATTGATAAGTTACCTGCATGAGCTTAGACCTATCATAACTACGTAAATTCAATTTCAAATACATCAATCCTCAACCCACATAAATTGCACCTCAAAAATTGGTATAACTATCATTCCACATAACTTCAGTGTTCCCGACTGTGAATGCAACATATGAGCATCTCTAATGGATTTACCTCACTTTCCCATTTGATCACTAAACGACAATGGGTAGCTAAATCCATTGACAATACATAGAATCTTATGCTAAATTTTGATACAGAGGCCTTTTTCCTCCTGACAGGCCCACATACATTAATCAAGCCATATTTTCCCCTGTCGACCATTCATACGACGACATTCACAAAATGGCATTTTGGCACTCTCGCCAGCCAAAGAATGACTATGGTGTTGCCGTTATTTAGGCTCTAAACAATCAAAATGTTCCATCGAGACATTACCCAAATGGGCAAATGGCAATGTTGGATATAATTTTTTTTTTTGGGCCATTTCTTAATCCTAATTTACTTTATCCTAGGGGACTTGGGGCAGAAAAAACTAGGGGTGTACACGGTCCAGATTGGTCCGGTTCTCTAGAAAATCAGTAACTGGACCATTTCAAACGGTTCTAGGAAATTAAGAACCAGAACCAAACCGCAAAACCGGTCCGGTTTTGGTTCGGTTCCGGTTCCAATTCTATCCAATTAGAATCCAAACCTATCACCGGTGTGTGAGAAAGAGAGACGTGAGATTGAAATTATAAAGACTAATCCGTTAAATAAGGTTGTAAAGAATTGAAAGAATAAGAAAGTAATCTGTTAGAATAGAAAAAGGAGGAAGAAAATAAAAACTTTTCTAACCAATGAGATTTCATTTTTAAATAAAGTAAGTTTAGCAAGGAAGAGATTAACCTACCAAATTACACACATATATTTATTTTTATATAATTATATATATTAGTTTTAAACGGTCCGGTCCGGTTCTAATCACGGTTCTTTAATTGAGAATCAGTAACCGAACAAAAATTAACGGTTCTTGTCTTTTTTGAACCATAACCTGACCGCAGAACCATAGAACCAGACCAAATAGGATGGTTCGGTCTGGATAGGACCGGTTTTATGCTTCGGGCAGTTTTCTTGAAAAACCCCTAAAAAAAACATTACCCAGAACAATAACAACACAAAATCAAATCCAAAAAGCCCAAAATCGATTCAATTCCTATACAAGAAAGATCAAGAATTTTCTGTGTGTAATCGATCAGGTGGCTAGAAATAGTACCGCTCCATCGAGACTGAGGAGTGGATTGAAGAACGGCTTCAAGATCATCGTTCCTCGTGCAAACCAATATGGGCCCAGCAAAATCCAACGGCACAGACTCCCCTCTCCTCACCAAAAAATCATCGCCGTTTCCCATTTCCTGCAACGCCCTTCCGACCCTTCCGCCGCCGACAATGACGGCAGGTACTACCTTGGCGACGGCGGCGGCGGCCATGGTAGTTGGTGATGAAGACGACGCTCTGATTTTGAAGGTGAAAGCAAATCTTGAAATGGGTCTAGTGTAGAAGTAGCAAAGGGGAGAAGTGGAAGGGGAAATTGTTGATGCCATAGCTAGATTGAGAGAGCCAAGGCCACAGCTTTTGGGTCATTTTTTTTCCTTCTGTTTTGGTTTGTTTGGTGGTGATCGAAGAGTGTGTGCAAATAGAGCCACTCATATCTAGCATGGTCCATAATCTATCCAATGACCGGTCTACCGTCCAGGTGTCCACTAGCTGAAGCTCCATGTATAACTAGCTCCACGACTGTTGATAGTACATAGAAGGTTTAAATTCTGTTCGGTTTGGATTTTGAAAATTTTTAAAAATAATGAATAGAATAAGATAAATAGAAAATAATTATTGAAAATCGTGCAAAAAAATTTTGAAATCTCAAATCAAATAAGATCTAAATCAGACGAACATTTAGACCCCATTTAGTTTAATACTCCCTCCGTCCCATAATGTTTGGCACTTTCACTATTTCAGCTTTATGAAAAAATTAACTATATCTTTTAATCCATGATGTTTTTTATAAGCAATATGGATCTTATTTGATAGAGTTTAATTTGTTCTATTAAACAAAGTTCAAAAAATCGCTTAAAACATTGTGGATTGAAAGATATATGCAATTTAAAAATGACACGCATTCCCGAAAATGTCAAACATTATGAGACAGAGGGAGTAGGTTTGGAGGGTGGTATAAGATGGTGAATTCTATGGGGCATCCAAAAAACTTGTTTGACAATGCCATGCCATGGGGATTGTAAATCCCACGACTTCACCGGATTAGCTATTCCAAGGGAGAATAATTTTGTTCACTTTCTTTGAAGGAAGGTGAATGGGTGATATTCTTCTTTTTGTGATTTGGGGAAATTATGTGGATTTCACCACAAACTAGGGGCGTTTCCGAAAGTGAATAAGTTTTCAGAAAGAATTTGTTGCAATCAAGTTGTTAGGCATTTTCAATAGTGAATAAGTTGTTGAGAAATATCAAATCGTTTCCGATAGTGAATAATTGTAGATGGTTTGTGAGTAGAGTTGCTACAACAAAACAGTTTTTGTTAACAAGTTGTTATTTTTGGAAAATAACTTGATAAAATGCCAAAACTTATTAACTTGTGTGAATGATATGGTAAAAATGCCTCGGAAAAAAAAAGAAAAGATATGGTAAAATGCCTACGTTTTTTTTTTTTTGCCTTTTGTTTTTGGAAACGCCCCCTAACTCTTTATTATCAAAAAGTGTATTGATTCCGTAAATCTTATACAATTTTCACTAATCACATGGAGGATAATGTTTACTCTTTTTGAAAAAGGGTGAACAAAATTATTCTCCATGTTTGACACAACCCACTGTATATGTTGAATGGAGACTGCCAAAAAAAACCCCAAATCTCTCTCTCTCTCTCTCTAAATGTGTAATGGATAGTGATGAAAATAGATTTTTTTGGAAGGCGATGAAAATAGACTATTTGAATAAGTTTTAGGCTGGAAGCGAAAAAAACAACGTTGATTTTGTGTGAGGCCCATGACTGTTGATTTGTTTAGTATCATGCATGGTGAAAGACAATTTCATAACATATATTCATATAATATACTCTCTCCATTCCAATTTATTTATCCAATTTTGAGAACCCAAACTTCTTCAAAAAACACAACAATTGTTTTTCACACATTACTATGGATTGGTCGGGGAGAAACCCCCCACTCTTTCCGGACTTTCTCTCACTCTGTTCAACCTCTCTTCCCCCCACCCTGCTTCAGAGCTCGTTCCACTTTTCCTTCTTCAAAAACAAGAACTTATTTCCGTTTCGAGACATGTCATTCTCTCACAATACATCATCTTTAATTCAAAAAATAATTACTTATTGTTTGCTTAAAAATTAAGCCACGCTTATTGGCTTTTTGATGTCCAATAAGCCAGGGTCCTTTGGCCTAATAAGATAAATGGCTTATTTTTTTGGCAATTGTTAGCTTTTCATCAAGTTTTTGTGAATATCTAAAAAGTGAAAACTTAATATCGAAATCGAATTTTTTTTTGAATAAAGATGAAAAAATTGACTTATTTTTGTCTTTATTAAAAAATTTAAATTTTGATAATAATTTTTTACTTTTTAAATTTCTCTTGTCCTGACGAAGCAATAATTCCTATAAAATTAACGAAAAACTAATAAATGTAAAAAAAATTTAAATAAAGATGAAAAAATAAACTATTTAGCTTATTAGGCCGGTTAATAATCTACAATCCCTGGTTGGCTAAAATAATGACAAGTGTCGGAGCTCAAGGTATGCAAGATGACTAAAACACCCCTCCAGCTGGAACAAACCCACAAATTCTAACAACTCTTGGTCATCTGACTCATCTCCTGTCCGCTAGTTCCCAAAGAAGTCTATGGCCCATCAAGTCCTGCCCATTGATTATTTCCGAAAATACCCATTTTGCGCGCGCATCCATGACTCACATTGATGGGCCGCATGTATAGTTCAGTCTAAAAGTGATGTGCTGCAGCACAACTGGCTATGGATATGACATTTCATGGCTGAACTCTCTCTCTCTTTCCGTCCTTTCTCACACTCTCTTTCCGTGCCCCCCCCCCCCCCCCCCTCTCTCTCTCTCACTTAAATAAATACTGTTAATGTTTACACTGGAGTAATTTTATTCTAGAAATTCATTTTTTTTGAAATTTATATATTCAAAACCTACTCGTACAAAACTAAAAATGTATTAAATGAGATCAATATTGGATACAAATTATTTGAAAATAAAATCTAAATTTTCAATACAAATTTTATATTGTCAATTTTTATATGTATCAACTACTAAGTATACAAATGTTCATAATTTTTGTTTCAAAAATTTATCAAATGAGATCAAACATTGTTAGTTTCTATCTAAATTAACAACTAAAAATGTTAATTTGTGTCAAAATTGAAAATTAACATTGTTAATTAACAACTAAAAATATTAATTTGTGCCTAAATTTAAAATTGATATTGTTAATTAACCGTATTAATTTTAAAATTAACAGTGTTTATTTTATAATTAATAATTTTAGTTTTATCTAAATTTGCAATTAACGGTGTTAATTAATTGTTAATTAGCAGTATTGAATTAACAGTTATTAATTTGTAGTCCACCAACAGGAGAGATCATTTATATCATGTACAAATTAAAAGTAGCAATATTTTTAAAGTTTACATTGCGAAAAAAAAGAGTAGTCTGCTGCCTAAAAAATTAATTTTTTCCTGTTCAAAATTTCATCTTCAATATGGGGTTCGTTGAATAGATCTTGTCGAGTAGATTTCAAACATTTTTTCTTTTTCAAAATCGAATATATAAAAAAAGTTATAAATATTTAAATTTTTTGCGATTAGTTTGAGTGGAAGTGCAACAAGCAACATAATTTGTTTTGGTTCTTAACGTGTAATAAGAGAGCCATTGGCTTTGTTTGTTCATTTGTGTCAAAATTGAAAATTAACATTGTTAATTAACAACTAAAAGTATTAATTTGTGTCTAAATTTAAAATTAATATTGTTAATTAATAGTATTAATTTTAAAATTAACAGTGTTTATTTTATAATTAATAATTTTAGTTTTATCTAAATTTGCAATTAACGGTGTTAATTAATTGTTAATTAGCAGTATTGTCTTAACAGTTATTAATTTTTGGTCCACCAACAGGAGAGATCATTTATATCATGTACAAATTAAAAGTTGCATTTTTAAAGTTTACATTGCCCAAAAAAGAGAGAGTAGTCTACTGCCTAAAAAATTAATTTTTTCCTGTTCAAAATTTCATCTTCAATATAGGGTTCGTTGAATAGATCTTGTCAAATAGATTTGAAATGTTTTTTCTTTTTCAAAATTGAATATATAAAAAAAATTATAAACATTTAATTTTTTTGCGATTAGTTTGAGTTAAAGTGCAACAAGCAGCAAATTTGTTTTGGTTCTTAACGTGGGGCTTTATTTGGTTGACATTTTAGTTTAGTTTAGTTTTAGTAATGGGTGCAGAGAGAAATATGGTGATGATTGAAGAAATGAGTAATGATTGAAGAGAGATAGAGAGGGATGAAAAAGTAATAATTGAAAAAATAAAATAATAATTAAAAAAAGAAACAAAATAATAATTAAAAAATTAAATTAAAACTAAATTAAAATGTTAACCAAATACAAACATTTTCTTTCCATTATTGTACTAAGGCTCCGTTTCGGAACCCTTCTTAAAAAATAAGTACTTATTTTGCATCTTCTCAAAGAAAATAAGAAGGGTTGTTCCACAAAACCTTATTATTGCAGCTTATTTCACATTTTCAAACTTAAAAATAACGTAAATGAAAAATAATTTTTTAATTTTTTTTGCACCGTATTAAAGATCTCAATAAGATCTATCAAACAAGATCCATATTGATCAAAAAATTATTTGGATAAACACATGATTTTTGAGCTTGAAGTTGCCTTAACCAAAAAATAAGTACTTATTCCTTATTTTGTGGAACAAGCCTTATTATTGAACAAAAAATAAGTTCTCAAACTCGTTCCGGAACGGAGCCTAATAATAGAGTACACAATCTATGAACTTCTCAGTGGAACTATGTTGAGGAGAGAGAGAAACGAAAGGAGGAGAAAAGGACGATGACGTGGAGAGAGAGAGCGCATGGGACCTGTAGTCATGTGCTGTCTTTTATCTATTTTTTTTTTTTTTTTTTTGCCAACGATGTGTTGTCTTTATCGGTTGTTATTGAAACGCGCGCGAGGAAGAGAGTTGTTTTGTACGTAGTATTATTAAATGGGTATAAAGATGTCAAATAACACCCACAGAACCTATAAAGAATTAGACTTACAGTGCATAGGATCTAGTGGACTATAAACTGAAGTCAAGGACCGGCACGTCATTTTCTCTTTTTTTTTTATTGAGAAATCGAAAAAGCAATATATAAGGATTTTGCCGGGGAAATTGATTTTAGCACTCGAAAAATTGATGGAAGAGCTCCAAAACGACGTTATTTTGTGTATCAATACAGTGCAATTTTGAAACCCATCTATCAATTTTTGGAGTGCTAAAATCACAATCCTTTTGCCGAACCTGTTCACCTAATCAAAAGATACCTAAGATTCTACTAGACCCGTTGAAATTCGGGCCTTTTCACTCCCAGCCCTATCCTTTACAATTCGTTCCCAAGCCCACACCACACAAACCCACAATTTCGTTCCTCACCGACTGCCCACAATCCCTCCTCTCCATGCCGCCTTTTTGACTTTCTTTTCGCTTAACTGTTGGGGAGGAATTTAATCTGGAAGGAGATTCATTACCCACCCAATTCTAGTCTTAGATCTGCAACCATCAATCAACTATAACTCCCTTCTACCTCTTCAATCCGCTGCGAGCTAGAGAGAGAGAGAGATGGGTGATATTGCTGTTGATATTTTTTTGGAGACCTTGAAACAGCTTATAACAAACTCCAAGCTCCTTTTAATCATAGGCGAGAAACATCAACTTCAATCTCTTGAGATGGAGATAAAGTACCTGAGAGAGTTCCTCAAAGTTATGGAGAAGAAACGCAATGAACATATTGAATTGATGAATCTGGTGAGGCAGATTAGAGATGTGGTACTTGAATCAGAGAACACCATAGAATTGTTCGTAAGCCATGCTTACAAGCAAGATGATTTTTCCCTAGACCTTGAAAGTGTCAAAAAGGAGATCAAGACTCTTACGGATAAGGTGAAGCAGATGTACGATGAGAATATGTATGACGTTGACGGAAAAAGAGTCAAAAAACTCAAGCACTCTTTTACCGGATCAAGTGGATCAGGTATTTTCAATATTTTCAATATTTTAAAATTCAAAATTAGTTAATTTTTCCGTTTGTTTTGAGATTTTGAATTTAAATTTATAGGTGACCAGTATATAAAAAAATAAAGTAACTTTCCTTCCTGTCTTTTGTGTCCACAATATCATGAAATTAAAGAGTTTGAAACTTTCAAAACCCAAATCAAATTAATCACTAAGCGAGCCTCTAGATTTATCTCCTTGTCAGCCTTATTCGGCAAGGAAACTAAATGAACAAATCAAATATACGTACCAGACTCAAAGCATTCTTGAAGAAGAGAAATAAGAGGAAACAGCTGTGGTGTGGTGTATACTAGAAAGTGAAGACATATCACATATGTCGTAGAGACCCAGGTCAATTCTCTTGCCACTGTTCAGTGCTCGTCCAAACTCAAAAGAAAGATGCATTTTTTCTTTTTCTCAACTAAGAATATTTTAACATCAAGCATACCAATTACCATCCGCATCTGTATACTGTATTATTTGGAAAGTTTATTAGTTGACCCCCTAGAAATCTCGACTAGGGCTGTTACTCCAAACCGGAAAATCGATCGAAATCGGAAAAACCGGATCGAATCGAATTTTTTAATCCGGTTGAATAATTTCGATTCGATTCCGGTTTATAAAATTTTATAAACCGGAAAAATAATTTCCATCCGTTTTATGTGTTTTAAAAACCGGTTGAAACCGGACCGGTTATATATATATAGATAGATTGAATAGCTCAGTCGCTATTGATAGGACAAGTAGCTCAACTACTATGCCTAGAAATGACAAAAATTTAATTGATCCTAATATTAAATTAAAAGGTGTTGAATCAAGTTCACAAATTAGTAAACCTTGTTATTCTACACAGTCAAAATTTGAGGATGAAGACACCTCTCAAGGGTCTCCAACTCAAACAGATTTTGAAGAACCCACTGATCCAACTTTACTAGTTTTAAATAAAGATTTTGAAATAAATTTTGACAAATTATATTCTGAATTCAAGTCAAAAGAAAATAAACAAAAAAGAAAAAATTATTTTGCGAAATATTCATCTAGTAAACAAGATAAAATTTTAGCTCGTTGGGAAGCCTTCATGGAAGACTCCAGAGCTGAAATTTATTTTTTCGACTACTTAGAAAATTATTACAAAAAAATCAACACTATTAAAAAAGTGCAAAAGAAAAAGTCGAACCAGCCTGTTATAACCATAGGACACCCTCCTTTAGATCCAATCACCATTAGTGATACCCCACCATTTAACAATAGTAAATTAGAAATCGAGGAATTTAAAAAATTAAATGTAATTACCAAAAATTTACCAGAAGAAGAATTATTAATTGACTTAATCAGTAAAATAGATGATTTTGAGTTAAAACAAAAATAATATATATATATGTACACACACACACACAGATAGGGGATGGGTTGAATTATGGATTTTTAGTTGATATTTTGTAGTATATATTGGTCTAATAAATATATTTATTATATAAAAACTATTTTTATGAGCTTAATTATGTTTTTATGAGTTTTTTTTTTTTTTTATGTATTGGGCTCAAAATTGATTCTTTTTTGTTGGGTCAATAAAAAAGGGTTGAATTATAGATTTTTGTTTGATATTTTGTGGGTTGAATTGTGAATTTTTTGATGTGTTGGGCCCAAAATATGGCTCATGAATGAAAACCGGATAAACCGGACCGGAACCGGTTGAGCCGGTCGAAACAGGAACCGGTTTATCTCAACCGGTTCCGGTTTCTAAAAATCTCAAACCGAATAACCAGTTTCGACCGAAAAATACATCCAAACTGGTCGAAACCGGTCCGGTATCACCCCTAATCCCGACCGAAGGGATGTCACTCCCGTCCGGGATGGGATATGTTGACTTTGTCCTGTTCCACTTCTCTTCAAGCCTTGAGCACTCTCGTGACACCGTTAGTCCTCGACTTAGCTCCAAATGTCATCCAACGGCTCTGTGAGTCTTGAAACGAGAAAATGAGTATCAAACTTCAAGTAATATAGTAAACTGACAGAACAAGAATAATTTAGGGGACGTTAATGGGCACATTTTTGCCCCTATCACAGATTTACAAGCATACCCTTCACATCTTTGCATCTAAATCAATCCAACTATTCTAGGATTCGTCTCCTGCACAAGGCAATGCGAGACATAACTTGCTGCCTTTTCCTTGTTTGGGGCATTGCAAATTGATCGTTGTTTTACTATACCAAAAACAAGTAATAAAACGAAAGCTACAAAAAAAGATAGCATTAAATATTTCGAGTATCGTTCTTAGGGATTACGAAGGCTAATTCACAATTATTTCAGTTACTTTCTAAATTAATTCGGAGAAGAACTGATTCTTGATTTTGACAAAACTAAAGAAAGGTGGTAATTAAAAGCAATTGAATGTAATGAGATTTAACGGAAGAAAATGTCTAGGGTTTTGAATCCACCTGACCCTTTGCAACCTAGATTTATTTTATCAAATGAATTTTTCTTATTGGATTCACCAGATACCGTTAGGGTTCTCGGACCCTCCCGATATCTCCTAAAAATATTTGTGTATCATCAAGTGGCATAAACTATTTTCGCCTAGCACGAATCGTATTACTAGTCCGGCTCGAAAAATAAAACCAAACACACAATCACATGGGAAAAATAAAACCAATTCTATACTGATGCCGTCCTATATATATGTACGAGCAGCCCCTTTAATTGATTCCATCCCGTGCCCAACTGGAAGCCCTAATAAGACCAAATTAACTTAACCCTTGGTAACTACGTGCAAGTCAAGTATACACTGCACGACTAAATTCTCTTCTCCAAGGGGATTAACTTTATAAGACCAAATTAACTTAACCCTTGGTAACTACCATGGGGAATGATCTAATGCTTTTTTCCTCCTTTGTGATTTTTGGCTTTAGTTCTCCGCAATGACATGGTTGCTGCCATTGAATCCAACAGCAAAATAATTTCTTGTCATATTCTCCTCAACATAAGTATGATATTGGAGGTTTAAGCATCCAAATACCAACGACACAAAATCAAGCACAATATTTTAGTTTGATAGGCGCTTCTGTGAACATTTAGGCACCTATTACAAATCCACTAGCTTGCACCTCTATACCTGACATCAACAAATCATAATCAAATGTGAGAAGAACGAAAAAAATATTGACCCATATTTGTTGATCGATAGAAAAAGATAGTTCATTAATCCAGAAACCTTTAGCAAGTGTTACTCAAAATCTATCTTACCAGAGGGTACACTTTTAATTGCAATCAATGTTACAACTCAAAAAAGCTAAAATAACACATAGTAAAAAAAAACTCACCTATGCACATATTAATCATAGATGTATAGACTGTTTTGGACACCGTTGTGTCCGGATCTCTATTTTAAAGATTTTGCCGATTAAAAAAAAAAAACTTATCATTCATATCATCAACCATAACAATACACAACATGGACCATAATAATGAGTAACATGAACCACAAAAATATGCAGGCTAATGCTACAATAAACCCTTAATATTTAGCATTAATTCAATTGATTTGATACAACCAAAATTTGTTTTCCTTTTCGCTCGGCAATATTATATCAATCAGACGTACAACTACTTAAATGAGAGTCCTGTGAAATAAGTTATTCATAATGGAAATCATGGGATATGAGAAATTGTTCAATTCCAAAACGCAGATCAATTATTTTTTGTTACATTTACTACCCCATAGGTCCTAACTTTTGGCTTCTCCCTTGGTCGTTACCCTTCCTTTTATTTCCATCAGGAGGGTCAAGTTCATCAGGAGGGAGAAACACATCCAAAGCAGTAGAAGAGAAGGCGTTGGTCGGTTTCAAGGATGAGGTAGAACTATTAATGGGAAAGCTTCATGATAGTGGAGAAGGTAGACAGCTGGAGATTATATCAATCATCGGCGTTGGTGGAGGCGGCAAAACCACATTGGCCAGAGAAGTGTATGATCATCCTTTGACGTTGCATAAGTTTGAAATTCGTGCATGGGCTAATATTTCTCAAGACTATCACAAGACCATGAAGAGGGATTTGTTGATGAGTATTCTGGAATCAGCTCCCCCAGGAAAACAAGAAGGTTACGGTGAGTTGGGAGAAAAGGTATATAAATGCTTGCAGGGTAGAAAATATCTCATTGTCATGGATGATATATGGGACATTGAGGCTTGGAATGATATCCAAAGATCATTCCCCAGGGAATGCAAGGGGAGTAAAGTGTTGTTAACTAGTCGATTACGTGTTCAACCAGATAGCATCCCCTACGTCTCTCATTTTTTGGATCCCTTACCAAAAAGTTGCAGTTGGGAGTTATTACAAAAGAAGGTATTTGTTTTAAAAATAAAATGTTGTACGTAATATAACTAGAATAGTGAAACAAGTGCATTATTATGTTGTTCTCATATGTTCCCAATTTATAATTTCTGTTCAAGTATATATATTTTGAAACATTTTTTATTCTTGTCATATAAATTCTTAAATTCCTATTACTTCGATCAAGTTGTATGTAATTACAATTGTAGACATCTAATATCGCCCCGGCCCATATATATCCAACAGGTATTCGGGAAGAAAAATGCCCACCGGAGTTGGTGGACATCGGTAAGCAAATGGCAGAAAAATGTAAAGGACTACCACTCGCGGTTATCGCAATAGCTGGTATTCTGGCAACAGAAGACAAGACACTCGACGTGTGGGAGAAAGTTGCAAAAAATTTGAGTTCAATCATTGCGAAAAATTCGGAGGGTTGCATGGAGATACTAGAACTTAGTTACAATCACATGCCTCTTCATTTAAAAGCGTGTTTTCTTTACATTGGAGGACACCCCGAAGATTCTGAAATCCCCGTACGCAAGTTGATATGGTTATGGATTGCAGAGGGATTTATTCAGCAGAGTGATGAGGGGAAAAGCTTGGAGGCCATAGCGCAAGATTACTTAATCGGTCTTATTGATAGAAGTCTCGTAATGGTAGCTAGGAAAAGTAAATCCCATGGAAGAATTAAAGCATGCCGTATCCATGATCTTCTGCGTGAATTATGCTTGAAAAAAGCAGAGGAGGATAATTTTCTTGTGCAAAATTATAGGGATGATTCTTTTTCACCTTCCACTACAAATAAGCATCGTCGCCTCTTTGTTGGCCGTAAGTTCTTTTGTAACTTTCCCCCAAGGCCTCATGCTCGAAACCTTCGATCTTTTCTGTACCTCCCTTTGCCAAACTCCTCATCTTCATGGCTTGAACAGAATCTGTCGTTCTTTGTTGAAAACTTTGAACTTCTTAGGGTGTTGCATTTAATCCCCGTTACAAGCCAAGGAGAAATAGGAATAGGTGATCTAGTTCATTTGAGATACTTAGCACTTACATTACCAACAGTAGGGCTTTTCTGTGTACCGAATTGTTTTCACTACCTATCGAACCTAGAAACCCTTAACCTCCAAGTTTCATGCCTGAACTGTATTTCGTTGCCTCGGGATATAGTTAAGATGGTTAAGTTGAGGCATCTATATACTAAAGAGGGGATATTCGGTTATCATCATATTTTTAATTATGATGAAGAGGAGGGGAATATGTTGGATAGCTTACAGACCTTGCACCAAATGTGTACTTGTGAGCATTGCCCACGTTTTTTGGAAAGGACTCCCAATCTAAGGATGCTAGGACTTCGTGGACATCGTATTCTCCTTGCCGACCTAGAATTCTTAAAATGCCTTGAGATACTCTATTTCTACTCCAGAAGCATTAATGGGCTGAAGCTTCCTCCAACTCTTACGCGGCTAACTTTGAAATATACGTACTTGAAGTGGGAGGAGCTGTCAATAATCCTCCAAACCTTGCCGAGCCTTGAGGTTCTCAAATTATTAAGCGACGCCTGTGTGGGACCAGTTTGGAACACAGGTGAACTTGAGGAGGGGTTCTCTCAACTCAAGTACTTGAAGCTTGCAAATCTAGATATGAAAGAGTGGAGTGCTTCCGAAGATCATTTTCCGAGACTTGAGGTCTTAGTGATTAAGTGGTGCAATTCTATGCAACAGATTCCGATTGATTTTGCTAATCTAAACGAACTTCGCGAAATTACGATAACGTGGTCCTGTCGATCTGCCGAGGAATCGGCCAGGGAGATTCAGGAAAAGCAAAGAAATAGAAGAGGAGATGATGTTTGCGTAAATATTACCTTCCTGGGTAACAGCTGAGGTACTCCTAATTAATTACAGAAAATCTTTTATCATGAAAGAAAAAATCAACCTAGGTCTTGCTTGTTACTCCTATTTGCATGTGGTAGAAGCCTAATCAACTGCTCGGCCACCTCTTTAGCTCATCTCTTGTCAACGCTAGCAACTTGCAATATAATGATGTCATTCTCAACTCGAGAAGTGAAGCTCAATATCTTTTCATTAGTTCAACAGTACTAAAACGAAGAACTGGATCGAGATAAGGGGTCGCCTCCCCAAGGTTTCTTAAAAAAGTCCAGATGTCCAAATTCTTTTATGCACCTATTCTGACTTTTGAGAATCTTTACGATTAAAAACAAAAGAATTCTCCCTTGATCTAACAATAGAAAATACAAGGGAAAAATCGATGTACAAGGTTCATGTGTCTCGGGTCGGATTTGCTGAGAAATGCATTTAGGCACGACCAATTTCTAGTAAAAATTGTAGTATTATAAAAATTGGGAGAGGCTCCCGTTCAGTGTAGGTTTGATCCACTCCTATCTAGTTTTGGCTAATGTGGACCTTTTTTAGGCCCAAAACAATGATCGGAACCATTAACTTTGTAGACCGAGCCATGAACACTGACCACGCCAAAAATTTAGTTGTTGTGTTAGATTGATACCTGAATTGGCACGAAATGAGTCATACATAAACATGCTAAAATGAATGCATTTCTGTTCAATCACATGTAAATACCATAGTGGACGTTTACTTTGTTTGGTTTGGGTTTTGATGGAGGTTTTGGGGTAATAAGTAGAGAGAGATAGATAGAGAAATGAAAGTAATAATTGGAGAGAAAACTTATTAGGAACCACGAGCAGAGAGAAAAAAGCTGGGTCTCTAGACTCAAACCGAACACAGTTAGTTTTATTCAATGACAGTGTCAACAAAGGTGGGATAGTCAGAATGTTTTTATATGGTTGTTGGATGAATTAACTTTACAAGCGTCTGGATCGTGTGTACAACTCATAACTATATGAACCAAGGATTACGTACTATACAATTGTTTCTAACTTATCGTGAAATAGGAGAGTTAGTGTATTCCATGAGATCACCACGTTTTTTTTTTACTGCCTTTTATAAACCAGAACAATGAGATCCTCCTCTTTAGATAGAGCATATAGTGTCGTTCATCTTTACCTATGTAGCACTGACATGGACACGTGACACGATACTGACACTCTGACACGAATTTTAAAAAAATGGAGGACACGACACGTTAGGGGACACGTTTTAAAAAACATATATACACACACACTCACATGAAGAAAAAGTAAAACAATTAAGGTTCTAATTGTAAATATGCAACACCACATATACGCTACATTATAAGTTTATAACCATCTTCATTTCACTTATAAAAGTATTTTGACTAAAAGCATTTGATCATTTATGTGCTTTTTTAACCAACAAACCATCATTTGTCAACAAAAAAATATGACTTCCCAAGTCTTAATTAGATCCTACTATTTTTTTTTATCAACCCCGACTTGTTTTCCAAGTGTCCGTAGCATTTTTAAAGTGTCTCCGGAGTGTCCAAATGAAAAACATTGATTAAAAACTGGGACACTTGGAAATGAGTGTTGAACACGTGTCCGGAGAGTGTTGGTGATCGACAAGTGTCCGACACCGGTACGTGGCCTCAAGTGTCCGTGCTACATGGATCTTTACAGACATGGTCGTTCTTGTGACTTTAGAAATTCGACTGTTGAAACTAAAAAGGATGAGAATACAATGTAATTAGATTCGGCGTGGTTGTGGCCATTTGAGTGGAGTTACAGTGTTCAAGATGCATTGCAACCAGCCTTTGTATCACCAACTTTACTTCAAAATTTTCTTAACTACATGATACGTGTAAACTTTGGTTGTGCTATTGAACAATTTCTCTACTAGAATTGTCAATATCTGGTTAACATACCACCTTGAAATTCCATTTCGGTCTTTTATTCTGATATGAAACAATAGGAAGGATCGGAAGCTGGCTGTGGCTCATCACCGTTGGCACAATGGGAGATCAGAGTTTGTTGTAGCTCAAAACATGAAGGGGATATTTAGCAGTTTGGATGATAGCTTTATTGGTATCGTTACTGCTAACCTTAATGGGTTCAAATACCATGTTTGGGATCAGGTAAAGTTCTTAAAAGTAATTATGATGACGAGAATATCTCATCAATCAATACAACAAAACAGATGTATTGATTTGGTTGAACATGCATGATCGCAGGGTAACCCCCATTCCTCTTCTAAACAGTCTAAAGACTCTAAACCACCATTGGCGGTTGTGTTGTAAGCTCTCTCTCTCTCTCTCTCTCTCTCTCGACTTTGGTTGTTAATGATAGTTTAATTTCTCTTTTGCTTCTACAGATTCGTGCCTACAATAGCCACATGGACAGGAAGTTACAGAAGCATGAGGGTGTGGATATCAAAGCACCAAT
>BPLS01031411.1:298915-324041 GCA_019656275.1 Rhododendron kiyosumense
TCTTTTAAATATTTTTTTTATGTCTCCGAATTTTCGGGGCGTTACAGGCATGACTTCCAATGTTGAATTGATTCTAAAAACGTTGAATTGAATTGATTCTAAAAACGTAGGGGGTTCTGTCGTTAGGGATATGACGGCAAGGACAGCATTGAATTGATTCTAAAAACGTAAGAATGAAATTGAAACAAAAAATTTTACAGGAACAAAATTGACACAACTTGTATTTTGTAAGGACCATTTAGGTAGGTAGGCCAATACCTTCAATTCATCAAGTTAAATGAATCTACTTTTATAGTTTACTTTCAATGTTATTCTTTTCTAGCCGCAATTCCTGCATCCACAGGACAATGATGATGTGATTTTATCGAAAAACCTTCAAGCCCAACACCACTAATCGACAAAATAATGTATAAAAACCGGGACACAAAGGGAAAAAACATTGAAAGTCTGAAAATCCGTTAAAGTAAACTATAAATAACCCAAATAATAGCAATGGCCCACCACTTTTAAGCGCAAAATCACCTAAATGCCCAAAACCAAAAAGAATTAGATTCAACCCCCAAGTGTATGGAGTTAGGGGCATTTTTGTCCTAAAGTGGCAAAGTGTGAGCCACATTTTGGAACTTGGTTCCTTTACAAGCGCCTTGTGGAGAAGGCTACAAGTACTTGTTCATCTTTAAGTCGTTCATTTACCCATTCATCTCGATCCATTCTGTTCCTCCTCTATTTCTATTTCTAACTCCCTTTTACCGGTTTAATCTGCACAGAGAGAGAGAGAGAGAGAGAGAGAGAGAGAGAGAGATGGGTGACACTGCTGTTGATTTTTTCTTAGAGACCTTGAAGCAGCTTATCACGAGCTCCAACTCTGATTTGATCATAGCCAAGAAAGATCAACTTCAATCTCTTGCAAACGAGATAAAGTACCTAAGAGGGTTTCTCAAGATTACAGAGAAGAAACGCAACGAGTATTCAGAAGTGATGAAACTTGTGATGCAGATCAGAGACGTGATATCCAAAGCAGAGAACATCGTAGAACTATTTGTAAGTCGTGCTTTCAAGGCTGATGCCTCTCCATTTCAAAACAACAATAAAAAGAAGAAAAAGAAGCAAAAAAAGAAAGAAAAGAAGAAAAAGAAGAAGGCTATTCGTGAACATCAGGATCATCTTTCTTGGGTCCCAGAAAGTGTCAAAAAGAAGATCAAGACTCTTATGGCTAAGGTGAAGGAGATTTACGACGAGAATATGTATGACATTAACGGAGTAGTAGTTAAACAACCCAAGCACTCTTCTACAAAAAGTGAAGGTATTGGTACATATTTTTTCAGTATTTTAATATTCAAAATAGTTTAGTTTCTATAAAACTCATGAGGTGTTCTATGCTTTCAGTTTCAACTACATATGTCGGGCATGAGAATAATATCACATCTTTAATACAGAACAAATTTTGCAGATCGAGCAGCCCCTTTAATTGATTCCATCCCTTGCTAAAGCTGGAAGCCCTAATAAGACGAAATTAACTTTAATTAGGCTCAATCCACCAATTTACAGTAGTAACTACACGATCAATTTAATTAATTCTCTTCTCCAAGGGAATTAACTAACTTGATACAATCTGGGTCAGTCCACCATGGTGATCAATGATCTAATGCTTTTCCTCTTTTGTGATTTTTTGCTTTAGTTCTCCGTAATGACATCTTTTGCAGCCATTGAATCCTACAGCAAAATAATTTCTTGTCATCTTCTCCTCAACATGCGTATATATGATATTGGAGGTTTAAGCCTCCAAATACCTACGGCACAAAATCAAGCATAATACTTCAAGTGACAATACAAATGGACTTAGTGAGGATAGGTTAGGAGGCGCTTAAAAAATTCACCTATGCACACATTCACATATATATATAGACTGTTTTGGACACCATTGTGTCTGGATCTGTGTTTTAAAGAAGTGTTTCAAGACTTTAGGGACAAATACTGGCTTGGTTGAATCAAAATTTTGTATTGTTCACTGTTCGATGTACCCTCATTGAGTTTTCTTAATAAAAAAATTTTGTCGATAAAAAAAAACTTATCATTCATATCATCAACCATAACAATACACAACATGGACCATAATAATGAGCATGGACCACAAAAAAATATGCAGGCTAATGCTACAACAAACCCTCAATTCAGCATTAGTTCAATTGATTTCATACAACCACAATTGTTTTCCTTTTCGCTCGGCAATATTATATCAATCAGACGTACAACTACTTAAATGAGAGTCCTGTCAATAATTCATTCATAACGGGAACCATGGGATATGATCAGAAGTTGTTCAATTCGAAAACGCAGATAATTTATTTTTTGTTACATTTACTACCCCCATAACCTTTGGCTTCTCCCTTGATTAGTACCCTTCCTTTTATTTCCATCAGGAGGATCAAGTTCATCAAGAGGGAAAAACACGTCCAAAGTAGTAGAAGAGAAGGCGCTGGTAGGTTTCAGGGATGAGGTAGACACATTAATGGGAAAGCTTCATGATTGTGGAAAAGGTGGATGGCTGGAGATTATATCAATCATTGGCATTGGTGGAGGTGGCAAAACCACGTTGGCCAAAGAAGTGTATGATCATCCTTGGACGTCGCAGAAGTTTGAAATTCGTGCATGGGCTACCATTTCTCAAGACTATCACAAGACCATGGAGAGGAATTTGTTGATTAGTATTCTGAAATCAGCTTCCCGAGAAAAATATAAAGATTACTCGCTGTATAGTGAGGATGAGTTGGGAGAAATGGTACATAAATTCTTGAAGGGTAGAAAATATCTCTTTGTCATGGATGACATATGGGACATTGAGGCTTGGAATGATATCCAAAGATCATTCCCTAATGAATGCAAGGGGAGTAAAGTGATGTTAACTAGTCGATTACCTGTTCAACCAGCTAGCGTCCCCTGCATCCCTCATTATTTGAATCCTTTACCAAAAAGTTGCAGTTGGGAGTTATTACAAAAGAAGGTATTTGTCTTAAAAATAAACGTAATATACCTAGAAATAGTGATTAAAACAAGTAAATCATTATGTTGTTGTCATATGTTTCCAATTTGTAATTTCTTTTCAAGTATTTCTATTTTGAAACATCTCTCATTGTTGTCGTATAAATTCTCTAACTCCTATTACTTGGATCAAGTTGTGTGTAATTACAATTATAGAAACCTAATATCACCCATATATATCCAACAGGTATTCGGGAAGAAACAATGCCCATCTGAGTTGGTGGACATCGGTAAGCAAATCGCAGAAAAATGTCAAGGACTACCACTCGCGATTGTCGCAATAGCTGGCACTTTGGCAACGGAAGACAAGACACGTGACGTTTGGAAGAAAGTTGCCAAACATTTAAGTTCAATCGTTGCCAAAAACCAGGAGGGCTGCATGGAGGTACTAGAACTTAGTTACAATCACTTGCCGCTTCATTTAAAAGCGTGTTTTCTTTACATTGGAGGATACCCCGAAGATTCTGTAATCACCGTATGCGAGTTGATATGGTTATGGATTGCAGAGGGATTTATTCAGCAAAGTGATGGGGAAAAAAGCTTGGAGGCCATAGCAAAAGATTACTTAATCGATCTTATTGATAGAAGTCTCATAATGGTAGCTAGGAAAAGTAAATCCCATGGAGGAATTAAATTTTGTCGTATCCATGATCTTCTACGTGAATTATGCTTGAGAAAAGCAGAGGAGGATAAATTTCTTGTGCAAAATTACGGGGATGATTCTTTGTCACCTTCCGCTGCAAATAAGTATCGTCGCCTCTTCTTTGACAGTACGTTCTTAAAAGACTTTCCCCCAAGATGTCATGCTCAAAACATTCGATCTTTGTTGCGCTTCCCCTTGCCGACATTCTCACTTTTATGGTCTATACCGTGTCAGCCATATAATCTGTCATTCTTTGATGGAAACTTCGAACTTCTCAGGGTGTTGCATTTAAAGTACTATGCAAACCTAGGAGAAACAGAAATAGGAATAGGAGGTCTAGTTCATTTGAGATACTTAGCACTTGCGTTACCACAGGTAGAATGTAACCGTGCACTGAATTGTTTTCACTACCTCTCGAACCTAGAAACCCTTAACCTCCGAGTTGGGGCCCCGATTTCGTTGCCTCGCGATATAGTTAAGATGGTTAAGTTGAGACATCTATATATTCAAGAGGGGACATTTGAATATCATCATGAATCTAATTATGATGAAGAGGCGGGGAATATGTTGGATAGTTTACAGACCTTGCACCAAATGTGTGCTTGTCAGCATTGCCGACGTTTGTTGGAAAGGACTCCCAATCTAAGGAAGCTAGGACTTCGTGGATCTAGTGTTCTCCTTGCAGACCTAAAATTCTTAAAATGCCTTGAGATTCTGTATGTCAAGGAGGAGTCTATGAGATTTATCGTGAGACAATGGAATGGGCCGAAGTTTCCTCCAACTCTTACGCGGCTAACTTTGGAAACTACAGAATTGAAGTGGAAGGAGCTGTCAATAATCCTCCAAAACCTTCCGAGCCTTGAGGTTCTCAAATTATTAAAGGACGCCTGTGTGGGACCAGTTTGGAACACAAGTGAACTTGACGAGGGGTTCTCTCAACTCAAGTACTTGAAATTTGAACATCTGAATATTGAGGAGTGGAGTGCTTCCGAAGATCAATTTCCGGTACTTGAGGTCTTAGAGATTGCGAGGTGCAGAAAACTGAAGCGGATCCCGATTGATTTTGCTAATCTAAACCAATTTCGCGAAATTGATATAAGTTTTTGCTGTCCCTCTCTAGAGGAATCGGCCATGAAGATTCAGGAAAAGCAAAGAAATACAAAAGGTGATGATGATTGCGTAAATACTACCTTCTACTTTATCACTGATTCTGATAATCTTGATTGGGCCTATCCACTGAGAAAGTTGGAAGTTCGGGCGCGGAGCTAGGTGATTTTCAGTGGGGGTTGTGGAAATGGAGCCACCGTGTGTATAATACTACTCCAGTGGAGAAATGGTTTACGAAATCCCTTTTGTGTTTGTATGTTTTTCTTCCCCCCTCCCCTCCGTGAAGTTGGGTATAACAAGTCTAAAAGATCAAGAACGCAAGTACGTATCTCTGTTTCCATCTATCTATTCTATTCTACTCCGTATATCCCTCCTGTATATAAAGAGCGAGTTGGGTTACCAGATTTTGGTACGGCGATATTACCAATCCACCCTTCATCAACTTCTATTTTCACATTGCTTATGTGGCTGCAGCTCTCTCTCTCTCTCTCTCTCTCTCTCTCTCTCTCTAATAGAGCCACCGAGATTGAAACCCAAATTTCATTTCGCATCACACGCGTCTCTCTCTCTCGGCGCAAATGGAGTCACTGAGTACACGTGGATTGTTCAGACTTCATACCAAATTTCCAATTCCCTCTTTCAGAAATTTCCAGTTCCCTTCCGACAGAATACAGAAGAACCACGCATACTCGGCAGAGACGTCTTGCTCGATTGATGTTCTATGGTGGATTGTTCTACGGCTTGATTTCACTTGAAAGATTCGCAGGTCAGTTCACTTGCTCTGGAACTCCAATTCCATGTTTAAAACTGCAATTTCCTTCTCTCTCTTTTGGTTTCTCTTCTATTTGCTTGCATGTACTGTTGAAAGCAAAAAATACAGACGGGTCAGTTCACTTGCTCGCTTGATGTTCTCGGGCTCCAGCTGTTTGTTTAATTGCCTCAATGAGTATTACTTTCGAAAATGATCCAAAACCCAAGCTAGGTGTTACGAAAGATCCTAAGCATAAATCCATTTACTGGACAAAATTTTCCAACGTATGTCCTTTAGGCTTTAATTACTTTGTTAGGTAACTAAGTTCAATTATGGTTAATTAAGTTTAGGATAGTCAAGGGAGTTTTCATCATTGGTGATTCGATGTAGAATTGATGATAATTCAATGGATGATGAATTGCGAGAATTGCAGAATCGACGGAGACGAGAAGCATATGTTAATAGACAGCAATTGCTTTTACATTAGAGTATTAGACTAGATTAGATTAGATTATATGGTTTGTAGACTTGGCTTCTTTAGGATAATAGTTTGGTTTGTAGATTTAGTTTTGGTTAGGATAGGTTATTAGTGTTCCTAAATCTATACAGACATTTTCTGTGCCCAGAAGATAGTGGCAAGGCGATTAGTGTTGCTGAAACAAAGCGAAAGAGGCAGAGTGTATTACAGCTAGATGAGCAAACGAGCATTGACACTACCATTGACCCAACGATCAAGACCAATATGAAGATTACTTGAATTCTCTTTCACCGAATGGCTTGCCACCACCTCACAAACTCATTCTTAAAAAAAATGACCAATCATGTTTCTACGGAACATAGACCCTTCTCAAGGACAATGCAATGGCACACGTTTAATCTGTCAAAATTTCCAAAATCATGCCATTCTAGCACAAATTGCAGTCGGCAAAAGAAAAGGAGAAGTGGTGTTCCTGCATAGGATACCATTGCAGCCATCTGAGAATGAGAAGTATTCGGTTCAGTTCATGAGAAAACAATTCCCAATAAAGCTGCGCTTTGCAATGACAATCAATAAATCACAAGGTCAAACTTTAAAAAATGTTGGCATATATTTGAGAGAACCTGTTTTTTCTCATGGTCAATTATATGTTGCTTTATCACAAGCAAAAACTGCTGCATCTATCAAAATCCTGATTGAAACAGGAAAAGGAAATCACAATATTCACAACCATCGAACAAGAAATGTTGTGTATCAAGAATTGCTAATACTTGCAAAGTGTCTTTAACAGTAATGTATATTCCTTCACATTTATCAATCTTTCTATTTTATAATGAGATTCTAAAGTATAAAAAAAAAAGTAGCATTTTTTCCTAACATAACTTATATTTTTCAGGATGCTGACCGGCTCACACCAATCAAGAATATCAATAGAAACACCAAGAATTGGACAGCCAAAGTCAAGGTCCTTGAAAAGTGGAGCCCAAGATCTGCGCAACATAGTCCAGTCAAGCATCAGAAATTGATCCTTGCTGATGCAGAGGTATGAAAAAGAGACATTTTTTCATTTTGAATGCCAGTTCTGACATGACATCCAACGTGAGCTGATTTGTGTAATCTCTCATAAAGTATATGACAATAAACTCCCTAATTATAATACAATTCATATAATTATAATACAATTCATATAAATTACAGGGAAACAGAGTTCAAGCAATGATCTATAACGACAATATCAAAAAACTGGAAGGCACGCTACAAGTTTACAACACCTACCTGATTTCCAATGCAACCGTGAAATTTACTGAAATAAATTATCGAACCGTTGATGCTAATTTTAACTGGCAATGGGCGATTGATGCAAGCACACTAATTCAAACTTTCGACAAATCTCTATCTCATGAAAAGCTTCTCAATATTGATTTCATATCATTCGAACAGTTTGGCCAGTATGCTGATAGAAAAGCCGCAATTGGTAATCCTTAGTTTATTAATAGTACACTCATTCACAATGTATAATAAGTCATTTGACTAACCTGTTACTTTTGAATGAACAGATATATTGGCAGCTGTTGCACGAGTCCACACTCCTAAGGTGCTTAGCAAACTTGGAAATCCAAAGGCACTGGAGATCATTATCATTAATCAAGAGTAAGCATACTCAAACTTTGAAATTATATACTTTCGTTCAATGACAGAATTATATCTCACAAGTACTACATTAAAGTCATACAAAAGCTCATGTTGTATGATAGGATGAAGCCAAGTATCTTAACCTTTTGGGATGATTTCATAACACGAGAAGGAGCACAATTGTTAGAGAACACTAACCCATACCCAGTGCTGATCGGGATTCACATCAAAGTTACTAAATAAAATGGTTTGTCCTAAATTCATTAGATTTACTTACAAGACAAACCAACTTTTAAAAAAAATTACATAAGATTGTTCTGTACAGGTGTTTCACTGTCAAGTCGAGCAGGAAGTTCTTTTGTTAAAAATCCAGACACAATTGCTGCTCATACGCTGAAAACTTGGTATAACTGCTCACCACAAAAGTAGAGCAGTGCCATTAATAATATTTTATCTAATAAGATTCGATATGTAAGTGTATTGCAAACAAAAAAAGGTGGAGCAGCTTTGTGATCAGTTCTTGGCCAAACCAATCATTCAAATAGTACCAGAACCACTAGATAAGGATATCACACCAGTTACAGAAGTTCCAAGGACACCAGAAAAACAGTAAGTATATTCATTGATAATCGCTTTCTCCAACCCCTATGGCTCTGCAGTTTACAATTTATTGCTATTCACTTACAGTTTCCTTGCTGCTTTTTCTTGATTTGATGTTCCGGTCTATTTTGGAATGCTGCAATTTTGTTATTAGGGTGCTTGGCTCTCTACTATTTGCAACTCTTTAGAGTCTATCAGAACAAATAAGTGAACGTGTTCTTATTTTGCACCTCATCTATGCACGTATAGAGAGAGAGCAAAAAACCTAAGAGGGTGATCTAAACTTGGATTGATTCATAGTTCAAGGAGGTAAATTAACTTGTTCTTGATTTTTGATGTTGAAAACCCTTAATTGATGCTTGTTAGTTGATATAAAGATGGATTATAAGCATGGTTTGTGGAATTTCGAAATTGATAGTTGTTTTTGATGGTTTGGGAATTATGGAAATTTGGCCTGCTTGCAGAGCTGCATTTGTCATCATTTTTGTTATAGTAAAACAACCCTTTTGATTTTGGGTCCTTATGTGTCTTAAAGGTTGGTAAGTTGGTCATGTTTTGGCGTTAGAATCACTGAAAAATATTGAGTATGCGATTTTAAATAAAATTTCAATCACAGACTGTTCAGCTGGATTTTTTGTATTTTCTGCACCGACACGTCTGGCGAAAACAGCCATATCTCTTAGCACTGGTATAAGGTTTGCGCACTGGTTTTTGATTTGGAAACTAGACTCATATACCTTTCAGAATCTGTAAGGCTTGTGCCTTAATTTTGTGTAGGCAGAAGCAGTTTTTGTTTCGAAGAAGGTAGATGTGCAGAAACTGCAGTTTGGTGTTTCTAATTGGGCAAGTTCGGACAACCATATCTATGTTATCCGGACTCCGTTTAAGATGAATATTTTTATCAAAATTCATGTACTGAGAGCCTACTTTTCAACAGTGGTGGTATTGTGATCTAATTCTAAACCTATAAGATGCTATGTCATTCTAAGACAGGCTGGTTGTTGAATGTTTTACCTTTCATGCCAATGTATGACCTCCTATTTTAGACGTTATCAATTACAGTTTCCTTACTGCTTTTTCCGCACCTCGAGATCAAATTTTAATATGCTTTGGTCTATTTTGGAATGCTGCAACAATGTTTGAGAATCATGCTGAACAATATTTCTTAGTTCATGGCAAAACACTCATGAAGTTAGGAGAAGGAATAAAATGTTGTTGCTCCTATTTGTTTGGTTGCTGCTGTTATTTTCCACTATTATACCTTTTCATCTTTCCTTGGTTTACAGTTAGAAATATGATTATCCAAGGTTGTAATGCCATTTTATATAGGTGAAAAGGGAAACGTATTGGATCCAAGGCAAGATATCAATTGTATCTTTAGACCAAAACTTCAGGTACATGTCCTGCAGCAACTGTCGAAAAGCCATCAGTGCAAGAGAGGAAATTCTATTTGATTGCTTCCAGTGGAACGGCAAAAAAGTTATGGCAAAACCAAGGTTAGAAATATCTACATTAACAAACTTTTCTACCAAATCTGCACATACATTTACATTTTTCAAAAACGCAGAGTCAAATTCGAAGTACTATTGACTGATGCTTCTGGTTCAATGATTGCAACAATGTTTGAGAATCATGCTGAAGAATATTTCTCAGTCGATGGGAAAACAATCATGAAGTATGCTGCAGAGGTAAGTTTCAATTCTACAAGTTACATTAAATTATCAATTACAGATTTCGATTGGACTACTGAACAACCAATGCTCCTATTAACAGAATGACCAAAATGTTGTTGCTATCTTCCCAAAGTTGGCCATAGAAAATGAATACCGGATCCAGTTAAAACGACGTGAATACCCATCTCATGGTGTCAAGGTTCTTGCATACAATATCAACAGCATCAAACCAGCCTTGAATGAAGATAACTCAAAGCAAGATCAACCAACAAACACAGGAAAAGCTTCATGAGCTGAAATTTATGAATCACCGTAACTGCTACAGAACCTCTTATGAGGCATTAGGCCTTCCTTTTGGTAACTACTTCAGTAGCTCTTATGAGGCATTAAGCCTTCCTTTTGGTATCCCTTCCAACTACTAGGTGTTGGTGTCTAGCCTTTTGATTTACAGTTCCTTGCTAGCACCACTGTTGTATATAGCTAACAGTAATGATACTTTGTAATAGAAGGCTCAAGGCATTGTGCCTTCATTTTGGAAACAAATGTTGTATATATCTAACAGTAATAATACTTTGTAATAGCAGGCTCAAGGCATTGTGCTTGCATTTTGATAACAAATGATGTATATATCTAACAGTAATGATACTTTGTAATAGCAAGCTCAAGGCATTGTGCCTTCATTTTGGTAACGGCTGTATATATCCAACAGTAATGATACTTTATGCTCCAATTCCTTTCTGTTGGGCCTCAATTGCGTGCAATCCCCACACTAGTGTTAGTATAAAGCATGAGTCGGGTTTTAATGTTCATCAAAGGACCAAAATTTTGCCTTATCTATTTTGACCTCCGTTTTGTTTGTTTATTGTCATAGTTGATTTGTCATTCAATTCCATGCTTCCATTCAATAGATCTATCATCTATAAGAGCAAAGGATATGCACATCGCAACACCTTCTTCATCTACCCAATAGAGAAATCAAACAAGCATGCACTCTCTCTCTATATTTTTTCATATAACTCAAGTGTATCGGGTCAGCTTACGCGCACCTTAACTAATCCTGGGAGCCCAATTAAACTCGGAACAAAGCTTCATACAGATGGCTCCAAAAGAATTGATAGTGTCCAAGAGGTTTCAAACCTAGAACCTTAGGGGGATTTGGATCTCAAAACCAACCCCCCTCTCTCTGCACACGGTCCCTAATTAATAAACTCTCCCTCTATCTCCCTTTACTCATTATCCAAAAAACTTTCCATCAAAATTCAAGCCGAAGAAAGTCTTAAATCTCAGTCCATGGCCGGTTGGCCCCCTAATTTTTTAGGGGGAACAAACCCCCCCTAATTTTTTTTAATGTGTACTATGTTAGTGGGAAAGTGGAAAATTAGTTGATAGTGAAAGTAGCTACTCCCAAATGATCTTCTCTACAGGCTAGAGAGATAGGGCAGTTGTTACCCCGCTCCAACTTGACCTACCGCCACTAAGAGTCATTGCATTCTGTTAGCTACTTATAGCAATATCTATAGAGAACACATCTATCTAGACAACATTCATCTCTGTCCTGCCTTGCGTGCTCGCTCTGAGAATATTCCTAATCGGAGAGAGTAAATATTCAATCTATGTGGCTAGCAAGAGCATGAGTACTAAGGAATTTAAATTGTTGGGTCTATAACTGTTCAATTGGTCATTGGTTCTATCTCCAGCCCCTTGATCATATATATTCCACATCCTCCTACTTCTATACTTGGCTGCTTGCTTTTCTCGATCAAGCATTCCTGGGCTTAGAAAAGAGCTAGGGTAGTAGCATTTAGGGTGGCAACAAGGAGATTTTCTGAAAGAGTTGACGTAGCTCTTGCTTGTTGCTCCTATTTGCATAAGGTAGGAGCCTAATCAACTGCTCGGCCACCTCTTTACCTCATCTCTTGTCAACGCTAGCTAGCAACTTACAATAAAATGACGCCTTTCCCAACTGGAGAAGTGAAGCTCAATCTCTATTCATTAGTTCAACACTAAAACATAGGACTCGATTGGAATAAGGGATTGCCTCCCCAAGGTTTTTAAAAAAAAATCAGATGTCTGAATTATTTTACACACTTAGGTTGAGTTCCGCTTAACTTTTAGGATTTTTTGGAAGTTGTCTTTATTCAACACTAAAACATAGGACTCGATCGGGATAAGGGGTTTTCTCATTTACATGTATGTGGCTAGCAAGAGCATGACTATAAGGACTTTAAATTGTTGTCTATAACTTTTGAATTGGTCATTCGTTCTATCTCCAGCCCCTTCATATTCCAAACCGGAAGGAGCTGTTAATAATCCTCCAAACCGGAAGCATTGGGCTGAAGCTTCATTTCACTCTTACTCGGCTAACTTTGAAATATACGTACTTGAAGTGGGAGGAGCCATCAATAATCCTCCAAACCCTGCCGAGCCTTGAGGTTCTCAAATTATTAAACAAACCCTGTAAGGGATCAGTTCAGAACACAAGTGAACTTGAGGAGGGGTTCTCTCAACTCAAATACACGAGGTTAGAAGATATGGATATCGAGGAGTGGAATGCTTCCGAAGATCAATTTTTGAGACTTGAGGTCTTAGTGATTAAATAGTGCTTTTTTATGCAACAGATCCCTATTGATTTTACTAATCTAAACGAACTTCGCGAAATTACGATAAAGCGTTGCCTTCCCTCTGCAGAGAAATCAGCTAGGGAGATTCAGGAAAAGCAAAGAAATAGAAGAGGAGATGATGTCTTCTCAAAAAAAAAAGAAGAGGAGATGATGATTGCCTAAATATTACCTTCCTGGGTAACAGCTGAGGAACTCCTAATTAATTACAGAAAGTTTTTTATTTTTTTTCTTACTGATTAGGGCTACATTATATGTCAGAAAGTGGGGCGCTGCTGCTGCTGCTATTTCTACCTCTTAGAATAGTAGATGTTGCAGCAAATCTTTTGGTGTGTGTAATTTGCAGCCATATCTACTGTTCTCGCTACAAAGCTTTCCAAAGCCGATGATATATCTTTGGCTCAAGTTATGGAACATAAACCTGTATCAAACTCCATTCTATCTAATTAGCTGGCCTATGACTTGAAAATATTGTAAATATATAAACACTGGTTGCAACAAATTATGCTCTTAGAACACCACTACTTTTGCCGGGCATAAACACATCTTACCAGAAGATCGAGCATAGATCGACCATAACAATTGACAAAATTCTTACTAAATTAGCGACATTTTAAAAATAAAATAAATAAATCCGTCTTTGCGCTGCCAGATTTCGCAAATCAATTTTCCGTGCACATACACTGAGATGGAAAAAAAACCGTATCAAAACTGGAGTAAATGTCAAGACTTTGAAAAAAAACCGTATCAAAACTGGAGTAAAAAACCATTTTGGAGGCATTTTTTAAACAAAATATATTGTACAAAATACAAAGTTGTATACAATTTTGGTGCTACCTGTATATTCCTTGCCATTTCCACGCATAGAAAAAAACCAAAGTGACATTAGAGATAATCAATTTTCTGCATACTTATGCCGCCAATTCTTAAAAAGCTGGATTGGTGCCTTTATCAATGTACTTCTGTTGACGCGCAAAAACACAGTCCTATTGTAAAGCACATCTCCCCTGTTTCTTAGCTCTCCTACACATCACTGCTTCTCAAAAATTCACCTTCCTCCTCCTCATCTTCAGAGCACCATCTTCCGCTCTTGCTGTACCGCCTGTCTGCAGATTTTGGTATGCCTTCTTGCTCTCATTTCTCTTAGACACATGCGTTAAAATGATCCATGATACAGCTAAATGCAAGTGCAGCTTTTCTTTAGAGCATTACTGTCATAAATTTGTTTCGAAATTATGTAAAAAAAGAGTTGCTATGTATCATGTCGCAATGTTTGAGTGTAGTTTTATTGCTTTTTCCATTTCGCATAAACCAAACCGAACGTAAAGAAATCATTAGTACTACAATACGAGTAGCGGAGAAATGGTTTTCCATTTTACTACTGGGTTACATACTACTAAGGGCGGTTCGAGATTTGGGGTCCTATGAAATCTCTTCTGTGTTTGTATGGATATCTTTCTTTTTCTTTTTCTTTTTCTTTTTTTAAAGTTGGGTATAACAAGTCTAAAAGTACAAGAATGCAAGTAATCTCTATTTTCATCTATGTTTTTTTTCTAAGCAAAAAGATTTTATTAATCTTTATAAAGAAACTAGTGTTATTAATGACGTGCAAAACATCGTCGGCTTGTGCTCACTAAGTATTTTTGTTGGAGCAATGGACTTAACTAAACGTAGTTAGAGGTTTGTTAGAGATCATAGTGGCAAAATCCACCGGTTCTAATCAATTTGCTGAGTTGTTCTTTTGTTGTTTCATCAAGTTGTAACAACCAATCATGTCGAATGAGTGGAAAGGTATTTCTAGACCCACGATGATATTTTATTATATGCAAAGAAGTCACGGAGATGGTTTGCAGGGTCTTGCATATTGATAAGCTATGAAACAAAAGCGTAATGAACTTGGATTGCACCAAAGACGGTGATTTTTTATGGGTATTCTAAAACTACTGATTTCTTGAAAGCACGAGCACTTGTATCAATGATGGCCGTGTTGTGTTGCATTGTGTGGCGCCTGTATTTCTTCCTGGACGTCATCGTATTTATAGGCAATGCCGTTGTTCAACTAATGTATTGTTCTTTTCAGCTCGGATCAGCCCAACCTTCCAATTGTCCAACATCAGCTGAAAACACTTTAACAAGAAAATTTCAGGGTCAAAAGAAGATTTGAACATAAATTTTATTATTGCATGAGCATTAGCATTTGGCATACTAATCAAGATCAAACGGATTCTAGTTTGTTTTATTATCACTATGCAGGTCGGACGTTTTTTTCATTTATTTTCAAAATGAAGTCTTATGCTTTACCATTTGGAGAAAAGAAACTCACAATCTTGATCGTAAGAAAGGGAAAATTGATGATACCAGAAATTAAAAGGGACACACAATGAAGATGAGAACTTACTTCGTTCCCCGCCTCCTTCATGCGAATACTGATCATAAAATGGAGATGAACCTTCAAGTTCCTTTTGTTGCTCAGATTCCTCGTACTATATAACAAAATCAGTTGACTGTGATCTACTTCTTCCACTCTGTGATGCCATTGTTGCATTGGAACGCACCCCTCTTCCATCTGAGAAAGCCTCTGATTTTGAGACAGAATGCCTCTCGCGTCCAGACTCAGAAGCTGGTCTCAACCTTTCCGTTTCTGTCTCAGCTTCCTTCCTCTTGGCCTTAGATAACCTCACTTCCTTCAAAAGCATTTGCTTTTCCGCGGTGTCCAAGTGAGGGACCTCGCACTTTGCCAAAGCAACCGGTCTTTCAGTTCTCTGCATCCCCGGAGTTCTTCAAATGCATTAGTTGTTGTTTTGGGCAACACGAGCTTAAAGGATGCTACACTTGAAGATGTAGCATTCTAAACCCCAGGCTCCTTAGAATAGATTATAGACTTGGTGATGTCCTGACAAAGAGGTGGGGCTTTCTTCGGCAAATGATGAGCACCAACAACACCATTTTGGGATTTTCTGGCCTGAAAGAATCCTTCTGGCTCCAGTGGCTCGTGTAGGTGAGCTTTTTGATCAAAAGATCCAGGCCTGCAGTTATAGGTGCAAAAGGCCGCAAGGAATTTGTCAATTGAACCCTGGAAATATAGGCATCAGATGTGTGGTGTAATCCGTATCGTCCTTAGTTTTTAATTTTTTTTTAAAGTTTAAAGAGTAAATTTAGGGCTATATTAACTGAACACCGCTAAGTTGTTGATAAGAAATTGTAAACAAGTCCAGCAAAGGACCCTATGGATCAGTATGACCGGATATGGGCTGATCAGGACTTTTCACCTTTTCATATTTTACCTGGTTTCAAAAGACGAAGCACCTTCAATTCATCAAGTTAAATGAATCTACTTTTACTTTCAATGTTGTTCTTTTCTCCACAAATTTAAGATTCAAACATGGCCCGAAGACTTACCACTTCAAGTGAGTCGGAAGATCCACGTAATCGTAAGCATAGATAGACGTTGCTACAGCAGAACACTTATCCTCGCTAGCTATCGCCTTTTTGAAACTACGTCTGTAAAAGGTTTTGAAACCAGCAGAAGGGAACCACGAACCAAACACCATTTAAGCAGAAATCAAACAATCAATGGAGGTTAGAGCTATTTTCCAGAATCGATTGATGAAACTAAAAACTTATTTTGATCGTTGTGTGTACGTGTCGGCCTTTGTTTTGGAGAGAGAGATTTTCAGACCTTGTTATTGTCGTAGAGTGGAGTAGTACTTCTCGCCACTTCTGTTGCAGCTTCGCCATCTCGATTGAGAACTCCATTGCTGTGGAGCAAATCTCTAGCAGTTTATGAAACATAGAGAGATGTGCACGGCGTGATCTGCTCAAAATAGGCATCATCCTATCAAGTTTCTTAACAAATTTTTACTGCTTCAAAAAAAAAGAAAGAAAACTGGCTGTATTTGTTATCAAAGAAGACATGAAGTTGAAGCTCATGTTAACCTCGGTGCTCGATCTCCTTGTTCATACAAGCTGCACCAACTTCACCAAACGGCAAGATTTTTATTGATCTCGCCAGTGCAGTTTCAGAAAGCAACTAAAACAATAATAAGAAAGGGAACCCATGACTCTTAAGATATTTGGACCAGGAAGCAAATAAGTTTTAAGCACATCAATAGATGAATGCATGATTACACATTTGTGGTTTAATCCGTATGCAAGAATGTGAGCGAGCAAAATCTCTCATTCGTGAATTTTTCATAACAGGTCCATCGCGAAAATTTGCATCTTAGCATCAGATTTGATGAACTTAAAACTGTACAGTTTCAATATGCAGATGCATTACCCGTCCACAGTGATCACAAAAATTAGAGAAAAACCTCCTCTATTTATTTCATACAGTACTTTAGAGTAGCCAAGAAATTGTCATGGTACAGCCAAAAAATAACACCCTTGTCATTTAGGGCCATGAGTATAAGCATGGAATCATTTGAGATAACTCATTGTAGGAATATTTACACAATTGAATTTCGCTGCCCTCCCAGAAACCGTGTATATGGTGAACTAGTTCCGGTGGATGTCATAAGTAGGAGAGAAACCTGCCTCCTTAAGTTTTGAAAAATATCTTACAGTCCTAGGGAGATCATTCAAAGCAACAAAAAGCTTAATTACCACATGGTAAGCCGGAAAATCAAACAGGCAATCCATCCCTTCCATTTCCCAAACCACTGGCAATGCGTCCCTATATTTCTTTTGACAGAAACGGCTATGAATCAGAGTAGTGTACATAACTACACTTGGATCCTGCCCAGAATGTTTGAACCAATTGAAAAGGCTCTCCACAATTTCAAATTGCCCAAGCCTTATGCAAACTTTCATGACAGCCGTGCAGCCCTGCTGATTTAAGCTTTAGATCATCTCTTTCTCCAAGATCTTCTAACAGGGGCAACACCTGCATGTGCTTATCTGGGTTCTTTTCTAATTCCAGTAACTGTTTGAAGTGAATGAGAGAGCAGAGTGATGCATCGAATCTTTTAGAGAATATCAGAAGCTTCAGAGACTGAGATCTGTTCATGACTACTAATGATAGACTACTAATGATAGGTCGAGTCCTAGAGCATGAAATGTATTCAAAGATTTGGAATGACGTAATTTTTATCCAGTAAGCAAAGCACGGTCTAGTATGGTTGAAAGATATGAACCAAACAAGCCAAACTATTAGTATTGCTGAAAGTACTGGAATTACATCCATCGTTCATCTCCTCTTCTCACATTTATGTTTGCAGGATTTGTCATGCTTCTCTGCTAGTTTCCGATCTCTTTTTTTTCAATATTTCCCCCATGACAACCTATGAACCTTGTGTCGTTCATCCCGCCATATTAAATAAACAGTTTCTATTCAAACAACTGTTAAAGTAGCTAGGTTCCATACATTGGGTACTCCGTGGACCATTTGAAGTTGAATCATCGGAAAATAAAGTGGGAGAGCAGAGTCTCAGCTGCTACGAACCACTAATGGAATTTCATACTACACAGAACTTTTAGCACTTTCATAACCAACACAACTGAACGACCTTGTTACAAATTGCATGTCCTACTTCTCTTGGCGAAAAAGCTATAAAGAAGATTGTACAGTCAATCTGGTCTGTAATAGTCGTAATCAATCAAATCCCATACAGAAAACTATCTACTCATCTAATTGAAATCCGCGAAGTTTAGGATGCCACAATGGGGAGGGAGAATAACGTTTTGTCTCTTTTTTCCTTTGGAAGGCGCAAATCATGCCTCTCCTTTATCCACGGAAAAGACACCACAAGAACCATGCCTCTCCTTTATCCACTGTTGGGAAGTGAGCAACTGCCCGTGAATAAGCACATAATCTATCTTCCATGCCATTTTCAAAAGCTATCCCTTTCAGCAGCTGCTGCTGCTGCTGCTAGTTCAGCGACAAGGCTAAAAACCTGAAAGGATGAAATCTCAGTTCAATCAAGTCTTAACTTCCAGTTGGTTATAAACTTATATTTGCCAAACCAGCAGTGTGTGGACCAGAAACAGTAGGATGAATGGGAACAAAAGTAAACAGGTGACACAAAAGTTCACAAGCAGGGCAAAAGATGATCCCACCCAATTCGCATAAACGGGTTCCAAGTAATCCAAAACCAGCCACCCAACTAAAAATTTCTTCGCCAAGAGCAAATAAGGTTAAATATCATTGATGTAGCAAGAGGTGTAGTTAAAAGTTTTTGTCCACAAAATAGATTTTGTTAGAGCATACAAACAATGTTGAAGTTGTACTTACAAGGCTTCTAATTCAAGGAACTCAGTAGAGTCAGGACCAAAGTTTCTAGCATGACCTCCAAATAAAGTTTCTAGTATGACCTCCAGATATAAGTAGACACCATACAAAATTGGTATTAAACAACATGTAACATGCAAAATCTTAACACAAGAAGGAATTTTAAATACCGTACGCTTTGAAGATTTAAGCAGTTGCCTTACCTCAGAGCGAAATTCCTTCTCAACAACACCAACAGTTGCTCCAGGATGACATGCCCCAACTAGCATGAATGCTGATATCCATATAAGTTTCTCCAGCATCTGCTTCTGAAAAGCATCCTTGTCAAGGACCTAGTACGTATCACCAAAAAATGAATGGATTTATTAAAACAAGAATCTCTTATCCGGCATAACTAAAATAAAGACAACTCTGCCTCCTACTCTTTTCTAGTAGCATACAAACTTTCAATTTGTTCTCCACAAAAGTTGGAGATATACATGTTTCACAAGGGAAAAAGAAGAAGCAGCTATTTTGAAGCGATGTATGTGTACAAGAAAAGATACACACATAAATGATAGAATTTGTGACCCGAGAGAGAGAGAGAGAGAGAGAGAGAGAGAGAGAGAGAGAGAGAGAGAGAGAGAGAGATGGAATCCTCTTGCTAGTAAACTACCAAAGGAAAAGGGAGACCACCCTTTTCTGTTTTGCACCAGCAAACTACAAATAAGTGAAGATCCAAGAAAGAAAATAGTTGGCATGAAATGGCATGCCAGTGGGAATGTCACGCTTTTGCATGCACTACTTCAAAACAACAATGTTTGAAGATACTCTTAGGCTTCCATAAAACACATGGCTGTCAGATTATTCTTAGTTACTCCTAAACTGAAGCCATTACTGTTACCTAATCTTGGATTTTTGATTACTTCTATGACACAAAACTCATGCTTTACCTTGCAAGAAAGGCCTCCAGCATGTAATCTTGCTGCCACTGTAGATGCCCATTTCCCGAAAGCAGTCAAGCCTTTGGGATTAGTAGCTGTTTTTCCGTCAATAGGAGGTTCGCCAAGCTTTGATATGGCAAAATATGCCAAAACTTGGTCTGCATCACCCAAACCTTTACTATGAAACCGCGGCTCCAGCATTCCATTCTGGAAGAAAACCAAATACGCTATATTGTTAATATGCATCGCAAGAAAGAGTCATCAACAACCCAAATAGCTTATACAATTTTGCATTTCGTTTTATTGTATTACATTGCTCTGATATATCATGCCATTCAAGTAAAGAATGAGATTACTGCAACTAGCAAAGTGACACCGTGTTCTACAAAAGTGTTTTTTTTGGGGGAAACAAAAATGAAATTTCAATCACAAAACATGATTGACAAGTTACCTGCGTGAGCTTAGGCCTATCATAACTACATAAATTCAATTCCAAATACATCAATCCTCAACCCACATAAAATTCACCTTAAAAAAATGGTATAACACTTTATAGTCTTGGTGGCTATACCCTCATATACCAGAGGAAGTTTGCATCTCATTACTTTCTTCTGTTTCAGTGTTCCCAGCTGTGAAAAATGCAACATAAGAGCATCGCTAATGGATTTACCCCACTTCCCATTTGATCACTAAACGACAATGGGTAGCTAAATCCATTGACAATACATAGAATCTTATGTTAAATTTTGATATAGAGGCCTTCTCTTCCCTTCTGACAGGCCCACATAAATTGTTCACACCATATTTTCCCTATCTATGACCATTCATAGGACGACATTCGCAAAATGGCATTTTGGCACTCTCACTAGCCAAAGAATGACTATGGCATTGCCGTTATTTAGGCTCTAAACACTGGAAACATTCCATCGAGACATTACCCAAATGGCAATGTTGGATTACACACCATTTCTTGTGTTGAGTACACCCAAGTAGGGTGGATGTGATTATAGGGGATTACTCCCCATGCGTTTTTATGTTTGACTGCCCTAGGCAGTGTGAGTGTGTGCTGAGAGAGTGAGGGCAAGAGAGTGTGAGCGTGTGAGAGCTCCCCTGTTGCTCCTCGGAGATGTCCGGAGAGACTGTCGGAGAGCCACCAGAGTGAGGGAGAGAGAGAGGAGTGGGGAAGCCGATTTGTGGCTATCCCGGTGAGGTTTTTTCATATTGTATAGTGTATAGTGTGAGTATACTTATACAATGGAGTTATTCCTCGAATATCTTGTGTTTGTGTTTGGTTTGTTTGCGTGCTTGTACTTGGGGTGCGGATTAGAGGGTAGGGGTCCCCGACCCAACAGTGGTATCAGAGCTATGGTTACAGATCGGAATGCACCGGGAAGAAGCACAGCACGATCGGAAGAAAGCACGGAGCATTACTCTTGCTGGGTTCTCAATTGAGCCGTATGAAAACTCAATCAGACCAGTAAGGGTTGTGCACCTCACTGATATGAGTCCATAGGAGGTGTCGGAGTCGAGTTTAGGCACCGGAGGAGGGCTTGGGAGCCGTTCGAACGGCAGAGGCGTGCTGCGGAGGTGCGGTCCAAGCGCGGCTTGTTCAAGGAGTTGTCAGGTGTAAGATTGGAGCACGGGGTTGTGTTCGTATTGTTGAGACGAGTACGGATATGGGTAGCACGTTGCCGAAAGAGCTCGGAGGTGACGGCAATGGCCGGTCAAAGGTGGTGAGGTACATTTTTGAAAAGCCCGTACTTGTAGTTTCTTGGATTGAAGTTTGGAGCACAGGGTTAGATGGGTCTTGGAAGACGATCTCGGGGGTGCTTGGAAAATCGCCGGAGGAGGCCGCACGCGCCAGTCAAAGGGAGGAGCGTGACCGTGAGTGAGATCTACTCGCGCGCATGTGGTGCATGCGCTGGTCAGAGGAGAAAAAGCTCTGCCAGCTTTGGAAAAAGGAGTCAAAAGAAAAGAAAAAAAAGGAAAAAGAAAAGGGAAGGCTGGCGTGCAGCCTTGGGCAGTGCGGAATGCTGTCCAGGGAATGTTTCGGTGTAGCAGGTTCCCTTGGAGTATGCCATGTCTGCAGGGTCAAGGCCATGCAGTCAGATTTGTTTTTCGCGATTTCGGAGACGTTTGGACTCTGTTTTGCGCGTGTAAGTAGTCGATTTTGAGTATCTCGACGTTCCAGATCCAACCGTGTGCTCCATTTTCTGATTGGAGGCTCCTAGGCAAGTGCGATTGTGCTAGTCGAGCAGAAATCAGGTGTTTGGAGGCTGGTTTAGGGTTGGAAAATGACTTGGAAGCAGCGAGAATGTTTTGTGGTGATCTATAATTATGAGCTAGCAAGTAAGGAGACTTTACATTCGAGCGGGTTTGCTCGTCTGGTAACTGACACAGGCGCTTACTATAAGTAATAGATCGGTTTGGAGAGGCTGGGAATCCAGGAATCGGAACGAGGATGAACGAGTGGCAGAGATGAGACTCGGGGAGAGCTGACTGGGAGTGCAGGGTGTTGACGGAGAATGGCGAAAAGGATGTTTGACGGAACAGACTTGCAGGGATTGGAGGTTGATCAGGGCCAACATGCGCGGAGCTAGTGAGCAAGGAGACACTCGAGTATTGTATCCCAGTTGGGGGTGCGGATGAGCTCGAGTTGGCAATGACACAAGCTCACTAGAGCGATGGTTTGTGGAGATGATTGCCAGTGATCGGAGGTAGTCTGGTTCAATTGGAAGACCTATCATCGGGAGTTGCAATTGTAATTTGAGATGCACGAGGAGGATGATAGGGTCATAAATTGTGTTTTGTGATTGGGCACGGGCGTTCGAGATCAGACACAGCTACCGAGCACAGCGAGGATACATTCAGAGGAATGACACATGCACTGTGAACGGATGGTGGTGGCAGCAGTGGAAGCGGTGCTAGTTCTATGATTGATCATTTGATCCGGTGAATAGGTAAGTCGCTGATGACTAGACGTTCATGCGGTGAGGGGGTGTAAGGCACTCCAGTTGAGGGGGTGCAGGTTCAGCCACAACAGATCTAGTCTTGCAAGGAGACAGTCGGTCAATTGGTATATACACTTCCGATGCGGGGGTGGTGAGACTTCTGATGGCTAGCAGTGACATAGGCTCTTGGCTAGAGTGGTTGAACGGGTCAACGATTGTCCTACTTGGGTGTAGGGGGTGATTGTTGGGTACACCCAAGTAGGGTGGATGTGATTGTAAGGGATTACTCCCCATGCGTTTTTATGTTTAGCTGCCCTAGGCAGTGTGAGTGTGTGCTGAGAGACAGTGAGGGCAAGAGAGTGTGAGCATGTGAGAGCTCCCCCAACGGAGGAGCGGGGCTCCTCGGAGATGTCCGAAGAGACTGTCGGAGGGCCACCGGAGTGAGGGAGAGAGAGAGAGGAATGGGGAAGCCGATTTGTGGCTATCCCGGTGAGGTTTTTTCATATTGTATAGTTGTGAGTATACTTATACAATGGAGTTTTTCCTCGAATCTCTCATGTTTGTGTTTGATTTGTTTGCGTGCTTGTGTTTGGGGTGCGGATTAGAGGGTAGGGGTCCACATCTTGTTCTTTCGGATTACGCACCATGTTGTTATTGCCATTAAGGCTCTAATCTACCCAAATTTCAAAGCTAAAAAACGCACCAGAAAAACATTACCCATACAAGAAAGATCAAGAATTCGCTGTGTGTAATCAATCAGGTGGCTAGAAATAGTACCGCTCCATCGAGACTGAGGAGTGGATAGAAGAACGGCTTCAAGATCTTCGTTCCTCGTGCAAACCAAGATGGGCCCAGCAAAATCCAACGGCACAGACTCACCTCTCCTCACCAAAACATCATCGCCGTTTCCTATTTCCAGCAACGCCCTTCCGACCCTTTCGCCGCCAACTATGACGGCGGGTACTCCCTTGGCGGCGGCGGCCATAGTAGTTGGCGATGAAGATGGAGCTCTGATTTTGAGGTGAAAGCAAATCTTGAAATGGGTCTAGTGTAGAAGTAGCAAAGGGGAGAAGTGGAGGGGGTAATTGTTGATGCCATGGCTTAAATTGAGAGAGCCAAGGCCACAGCTTTTGGGTCATTTTTTTTTTTCCTTCTGTTTTGGTTTGTTTGGTGGTGAAGAGTGTGCAAATAGAGACCACTGGTTGGGAATTTCCAGCACGGTCCATAAGGCATAATCTATCCGATTTCTTCTTTTTCGTTTTATTTTTTCCTCCCCTCACGGTGCGCCTAGACTTATCCGATAACCGGTCTACGGTCCAGGTGTCCACTTAGCTTCTCTTTTTTTTTTTAATAAAAAACACACTAACATAAATTAAGAAAAAGAAATAAATCGCCTTAGTGAGAGCATCTTTTGCCGAGCAGGAGAAACTAGGAAACCGACCGGATGGAGACCGATAGGCTACCGATGGCTGCGCGGGCCCGCTTTGGCCACCGGACAGCTAATTCGAATCGTCTAAAAATTCTTTAAAAAAATTGAGTGGGCTCTTCGTGGAAATCAACGGTATCCGATGTGTGTAGGTACTCGATTTAAATACCCATTTTAAATCGAGCACCTACACACATCAGATACCGTTTATTCTCGTGTGGGCCCACGGATGCTGTCCTCAATATTGTTCCTAACAAATAAATTATCTTTAGCCACATATTGTTCCTAACAAATAAATTATCTTTAGTGGCTAAACGCCCACGAGCAACCAACCAACATGAACGGACGATCCTGGGGTTCGCATAGATTTTCCAAATCCAAGACCAATTCGCAGAAGGTTGGTGGGCACATAGAACCTTCCATGCAGTAAGCGTAAGCTACCTTGCTAATGAAGTTGCCCGAAGACGAGTTCCAACTAATCACATCCGATTGATCAGCCAGTGGCGTAGTAAAAAATTTATGTAGGTGGAGGCACTTTTTAAACATATTTCAACAAAAAAAGTTTGTAGTAAGCAACGTTAAAACGTTTGTGCTAAGAATTGAAAAACCTAACATATTTATTAATATTCTAAATTACATAGATTTTAAAAACGAACAAATTGCTTGAAATGTCTCAGCGAATCAAGTGTAAAAGCAATTTAGTACACAATATATATATTGCTCCCATTGTTATTAATTGCTAAAGTATAAAACGAATAGCCCATGTGTTAGGCATTTTTGAATTTTGGATATTATGCATTAGAGAGTTCCAAATAGTCAGTGACGGCTATTTTTCACATTAGACATCTCATTTCGTCAGTGTAAAGCCAATGTTCAAATATGCGAAACAAAAAATGAGAATGAAATGATATTCGACATGTCTTAGAAAGATTAAAAGTAAAATTATGAAATATAATATAAAAAAATAAAATATATATTTTAAAATCTTAAATTTTTAAAAAAATTGAGATCGTCCCATGCTCCCTCCGCCACACTGTACCAATTAACAGTATGGCT
>BPLS01031418.1:4389-14529 GCA_019656275.1 Rhododendron kiyosumense
TGCAAATTGGTGTTGTTCTGAACACTAATTGTTTTCATCCCCCTACAGTCCCGGTAATTGCATTTTACTATACAATACAACAGATTAATTTACAAATTAAATTTTCACAAAGGAAAATCCAGAGCCTTTAATTTTCCAATTTAAAGGATAATTTGAAAAGTCAAGAGATGTTATAATTTGAAAAATTTGTGGCCGCAATATATTGGCCAAACTCGTCTCAACAGATGTTATAATTTCTCTTCTTCATTTCATATGGGCGTTGTGGTGGTGGTGGCAGCGATGGTGGTGGCGGCGGTGAGGGTGGTGGTGGTGGTGGCGGCGTTGTGGTGGTGTTGGCCGCGGTTGTGGTGGCGGCGGTGTGGGTGGCGAGGTGGTGGTGGTGGCGGCGGCGTGGTGGTGGGGGTGGTGAGGGTGGCGTGGCGGCGGCGGTGGCCGCGGTGATGGCGGCAGCGGTGAGGGTGGCGTCGTGGTGGCGGTGGGTAATTGGGTTAATGGACGGATCGGGTTTGATTTTAAATAAATGGGTCGGGTTGGATATGGGTAATTAAACTCATAATTAATGGGTCTAAATGGGTCAATGACCCATTAAAGACCCAACCCACTTATAACTTGCCCATTTTTACCCAAACCCGCCCATTTGACACCCCTATCTGTGATATTACTCTGAACCCACACGAACATAGCCGGTCGCGTGTCCATGGTGATGAAAAACGACCGGTCAGAGCACCGGACGATACAGTGAGAGGAGTTTCCGAAAGCGAATGCCTCCTTTTTATTAGGACAATTCACGATCATAGACTGGGTGGCGGAATCGACACAGTTATAACAACTTTGGTTGGAAAGGTCGCCTCTGCAGGGTGCAAGAGCGTAGATGGTGTCGGAGCCTTGTGTGAAGTTGGTGGTGTAGAATCCGCCATTGGCGGTGGCGGTGGCGTTGGAGGCGAGGGAGGAGAGGATTCGATTCCGGTTTTGGCCGTACGTGCTGTTGGTAGTGAAATTGGCTGGGTTGAAACAAAATTGTTGAGCAGTGGGAAGGGAAAGGGTTAAGAGTATGCAAGAAAGGAGGAGAAACAAGATTGAAATCCCCATTACTATAAAATTGTCATATGGCACAAGTATGTTCATAGATTTTGTATTTATGTTCATCCATGATGATGTTCATGATCAGCTGCAAAAGTATTAGAGGAATAATTTGTTCAAACCACACGGTTTTTATTTATTACTACACCGTGAGGATTAGTTTCATTTCAGACAATGAAAGTGACACTACAGTCCGTCTACCCCTTGCCACACAGTTTCAGCGTTCTCTTTCACCACTCTCTCAATCTCACCGTCTCGGTAATCAATAATCTGGATTTTAAACAGAACTCTTCCCTCGAAGAATTTGTTTAAAATCTGGACCGTGCAAAAAGTGTTTTGGATAGCGAGATTGAGTGCGGTGGGAGAAGCGGTGAAAGAGAGGGGTGGACATAGACATTTTGGTGACATTAACCCCGTTTGTTTGGGATTGGAAACAGTAATTCTATGGTCCCCAATTTTTTTTCAATAATTCTACAACAACACCCACTTTGCACACCCAAATACACACCAACACCCACCGCACATTCTAGTGTATGGAGTCCACACACTTGTGTATGAGTATGTGTTTGGGTGTGGTCCTAAAACTTCTCATTTTTTTTCCCCTGAAAAAGTCCCAGATTGGTGAAGTTAATGAGTGAGATTCACTTTGAGAGATAGGACCCAAACATCCAAGTGAATCTGAACTACTAATTTCTCTTCCTGGACATTTTCGGGGGCCTAGCAGTGCTGAATTTGAAAAGTAATTTGGCTTCTTGTTTCATCTTTTCCTTCAATTTTTCACCGAACGCCATAATTTCCACGGACAATTTGATCCCAAAATTATTCTTTTTGCCCGAGTCTCAAGTGAAAATATCCTTACACAGCTGCCATTACGCGGGAACAAAATGTTAGAACAAGCTTCCGAGCAATTGTGGCAACTACTTTCAACATAACTACAACTTCCTCGTTTCTGATTTGTTTGTTCACTTTGTGTTCCAAAATGTTTGTACATTTGATTTTTAATTGAATTAATTTTTCTTTTTTATCCTTTCTTTAGTGGAATAAAGTAACTTTTTTAAAAACATTGGGTAAATGTGAAAAGTTGTATCTTTTAGATGTAATCACTGCGTTCTCTAAAAAAAATTGGATTGTCGAGATTGGACATACAAATTGGGACGGAGGGATACATGAGAGACTTCAACTTTCCCTTTTCCCGCGTGAACTCGCTCCCTATACAAATAATCCAAACACAACCTAATTAATTCTTTTGAGGAGTGCCTAGTGAAAATTTCCTCATGCTGAAGCTATCACGCGGGATTAAAAATGTTGGCAAATCGATTAGTAGGGGCAAAGACTTTGACAATAATAACTACTTAAAATACTTTCTCAAACCGAACAAATTAGATAGAGATGGGAGTGGTCCAGACAAACAAGAGAAACCAAAAGATTCTGCATTTCCATTTTTTTCAGGTCCACCATAACCTAGTGTACCAAAAGTTGGCCTCTTTTATTACCAACCACACATGTACTTATTAGACAATCTGATCAAATATACGTCGCCTTGACCGAGTCACCCTTGGCATTTGCATGCGTCTAGACAAGATTTTGAAAAAAAAAAAAACCATCTTTGTGGGAAAATAATGATGTTTGAAAATGCCCCTTTCCTATTATAGGGTTTTAGCGGTTTAGGCACTTTCTTAGGGTACCCTAGGGGTTTAGGCATTTTTATGGGCTACCTTAGGGTTTAGGCACTTTCATAGATGCCCTAGGGGTTATGCACTTTCAGTGTTTAGGATTTTAGGTATTTTCATAAGATTTTGGTATTTCGTTAAGATTTTGGTTTTAGGTATTTAAAGGAGACTTGGTGAGAATTACTTTCTATTTTCTGGACCTAGAGGTAAAATGCTCTAAGCTAAAAAGTACTACATTACGGCTCCGTTTGTTTCAGCGTAAAATATTTTCCGCAAAAATGTTGTACCTATTTTTCAGTGTTTGGTGGACAAAGAATAAGGAAAATATTTTCCGATGTAAATTATTTTCCACCATCCGGCGTAAAATGACTTACCTAGGAAATGACGGTAAGTTGTTTTCCCTTTGTCTCGACATGAAGTTTCGGAAGTGTCCAGTAGCTAGCTGTTTCCCTTTCCGAAATTGGACCCCAATAGTTCACCAACAGGAGGAATCTCTCTCTCTCTCTCCCTCTCCATATCAATTTATGTGTCTCTCTACAAAGTTATACCTAGAAACTCTATACTTCTCTCTTTGCAATTGCGATTAGTCAAAATCATTTACAAATATTTTTAACTCCAACCAAACAACGGAAAACACAAGTAAAAACAAACATTTTACGCAAAATCATTTTACATGAAAAACATTTTACATCGTAAAATATTTTATATCGAAACAAACGGAGCCTACATGTAAATTTACAAGAATCTCCCAAAAAGTTGAATCCATCAATTCCAAGCGTTTTCCCTCTCTCAGACTTTTCCCAACAGAAGTTAAAACCATAATCATAGATTCCTAGCAAGCAACAACATAAACAAGAAGTAGAAACCTTCTGAGTTCTGAGACTCAATTTGGATACCAGTCAAACACAAAACTGAGAATGATGTCCAAAAGCCCTTTCCATGACAAAATCTAAAAACTTTGCATTCAAACCTGCACCAAACAGAACATTCCAAGCATTGAGCATGCTATGTACGTTAGAATACGGTATTTTCACAAAGATAAAGAAACCATTGAGCTATCTGTCGTATAACCTTGTAAGTTGTGACATCTTGACTAGTCCAGCTCTTCTAGGGTAGAGCAAGAGCATCGGCCTTATTCACACTTTGAGTAAAAATACAAAGAAAACTTCACCTCATACAATGTAATTTAATGGGAAATATAATTGCAGATATAAATTTGAGTAAAAGTTTGCTAAACATAAGAGTAGGAAAACCAAGTTCTCGCAGTTACAACATAATTGTAAATTCAATGAAGAGAAATTTACTACTATAAACTTTGAGTAGAACATTTAATCTCCCTTAAGTTTAGTAAAGATTGTATAAAACTCAATTTGATATAAATTTGAGTCAACTAAAGAGTAAAGTTAAGGGGATTTCTACTCGAATTTTAATTTTGGGTGAAAAGAAGGTAAGGCTAGAACATTCTAACCCATCTCTCAACCATACTCCATTTTTAGACTAAACATGATACACTTTATTGATAACCATTCAAAGAATTTAAATATTCACACCTACTCTAATTCTAATTCTCCATTTCATCTCGTAAATTTTAATCTAAAGTATACTCCAATCCTCTAGTTTTAAATTCTTAAACACAATATTAGAGCATCTTTTTCTACCCAAACTCAAAATTATAGTATAAACACTAAAAATTCATCTCCAATGGCATACTATTTGTCTTTCGAGTTTTACCTTTTTCTTACCTGAATGAAGGTTGACTCAAATCCAATCCAAACCCTTTTTCTCAACACCTCTTTTCACTTTCTTATTACTAAGAAATGTGCTATTTCAAAAACAGAGCATCAAGGCTAGCTAGGTGGAGGCAAAATGTAAAATTAATAAATTTGGGTAAAAATAAAGCTTTAGAATTCAAGAAGGCATACCAAAGTGAAGTTTTGACCCAAATTTTGGTAAAGGAATGGATCAACTCTGGGTTGCAGATCCTCTTTGTCACATTTTAAAGGTATCATCGAGATCTTATCAATGACACCAATTTTACACAACTGGCATGAAATGGCAGCTACCCATGGTAATTCATAGTTGAACACCAAATACATTAGCCAAAAAATACACACTATTAATGAAAAAAATTAAAAAACAAGTAGAAAAAAAAAATCTATTGGCCGGGGTTGCAGTATTATGCTCTGACTTCTTGACCGTGAGTGCTAGCACTACGGCCACTTGGGAAAAAAGAACATCATTTGGGGAAAGTCGCTTCTGATTAAGGGGCTCAAATGGAGGATTGGTAATGGAACGAGTTTTAGCGTTTTCCAATATCAGTGGATACCTAAAGTCGTTAACCATTATGGCAGCCAAAGCATTGGAGGCTACTTTTCTGACTTCAAAGTGGCGGACTTGTATGATCCTCAGTCTCATTGCTCAAGAGTTCCATTGATCTCAGTTCTTTTTCGGGATAATGTGGCCAGGAATATCTAGGCTCTGTATGTGCCCAGGGAGGATGTTCCAGATGAACTGTTTTGTGAGGCAGCTAAAGATGGGGTTCTTGCTGTCAAATCTGCATATTACCTTCAATTTAACAATAAGTATTCTGCTGCTCTAGATAATGAGAGGGTCATTTTTAATCTGTGGGGAAAGTTATGGTTTTGGGTTTCCCTCCTAAATTTCTCACATTTATTTGGAAGGTCTCCGAAGGTGGTTCATCATGTTTTGGCTATCATTATTCAGAGAAATATGGCTATGGATCCTGGGTGTCCTCTAGCTGTGTGGCGTGGCTCCAGAATCTCTAGAGCACTTGCTCTTTCAACGCTCCTTCTCCAAGAGGTTCTGGTGTGCTTCTCATTTAGGGTATGATTTTGAGGTGGGGGCTGCGCTTTCAGTGGGAAAGTTGATGGAACATTGGCTCAAAAGCGCTCCTGATAACTCTACAATTTGGGATTCTATCTGTTTAATGTGGACCATGTGCTGTGCTAGGAATGATGCCTTGGTTCGTGGAGTTTGTGCGCATTTTTGTTAACCCAGATAATGGGCTGATGGGTCTTTGTTGTTTTTGTTACGGATGGAGCTTGGGATGCCGGATCATTTCATGGGGCTGCTGTGCTTAGGTCAAGATGGATGATAGCGGAAACGGTGTTGCTCAGAAAACTACCGAAATCGAGTAATTATTTGTAAGCACTCAAATGACATACACTAAATAAATAAACAAAAACATTAATTGACCCTTTCCCTGATTCAGAAAACTACCGAAATTAAATAACTGAAGCAAAATATCTACAATTAATTCACTCTTTAATCTTAAGTTTCAAACATGGTCCTTTTTTTTTTTTTTTTTTTGTTGGTAAATCAACTTGAAATAGAAAAAAAGGATAACTGAATATACAGCTTACAAGGGACATACCCTAAGAGGAAACAAAAGAAAGAAAAGAAGAATACAGGAAAGAGAGACTTAAGCCAATTGACTACAAGATATTAACATAAAATATACCAATTGTTTCCATGCCATCTAAAAAGAGGGAACAAAAACAACAGAGTAGAGATATATGATTGAGACTAGTACAAAAGAAATGAAAGTAGGTCGGGCAGCTTTGAAAGGCACCGTAAGGGACAACCACAGCCACGAACCACTATATATCACTGCACCAAATAAGACTAGGACAATTCGGATGCCTCAAATTGAACCTCCTAATGCATAACTGAAAACCATGATCTTGGAATGACTTAAAGAACCATAACAGAAAACAGAACTGCACACAGCATAGGCCACAACTGAATGAGAAGCCACATCCCATACCCAGAACCGCACACAACAGAAAACAGAAGCAGCAACCGAAGGGAACAGCAGTTTGCACCTGTAGAATGCTATCTTGGCTTTCAAACATGGTACTTGTCCAATTCCTTAAAAATTTTCCTATCGACCTGACAGAACTGTAAGAGTCATCTCATTTCTTATAGTATTTTCACTATAACACGAAAGGGCTATAGCGAGAATTTAGTTTCCTCACAAAAGCACCTGATTTCCTCGTAAAATGTATTAGCGAGGAAAAAAATTTTCGCCAGTTTTCCTCGCTAAAACACTGTCGCAGAAAGTATTAGCGAGGAAAATAAATTCCTCGCCTAATTTGACGTGTTGCGCGGAGGAATTTTTTCCTCGCTAAACGTTTAAATTCCTCGCTAAATGTTTTCCCCGCAAATACCATTTTTCGTCAAATAGGCTACGAATTTATCAATAGGCGAGGAAATTTTTTCCTCGCTGAACGAAAAGAATCCAAAAACGGAAATTTTTTCCTCGCTGAACGAAAAGAATCCAAAAACTTCTCTCCACGCTTTTTGCAACTCCAGGTACTCGAACCTTGGACTTCTCCCATAAGACGCGAAGCAACTACCAACCACGCTACACTATATTTTCTATGAAATTGGTGAAACTTTATTTATATATTATCTCTTTCAGCACTCCAAATTAATTTTTTCAACATTAATTTTGGCCTTTCTACTTTTTGTAGTCTTATAGTGTCCGAACTTTATTTGAACAAGTTAATTTTTTGCTAGTACAACAATTTTATCTAACTTTTGAAGAACTAATAATATGTGTTATTGTTCTCATTTTTTATGGGATAATTCTTACTTTTATGGAATGAGATTAATTTTGTCGTCATAAGCTTGAGATATATTCAACGAAAAGTTAGGGACAAAGAAAATTTACCTCAGAGTGCCCCGAAAAGAGCAACTAGTGGTTGAGATTCAGTTTGATGTGTGGGACCCTATATATCAAAGTGAATCTCAACCACTAATTGTTATTTTCAGGGTAAATTTTTTTGGTACTTAGTACTACTCCCTCCGTCCCTTTTAAGCATCTTGCTTCGTAATTCCAACTTATTAAAAAGACATCATCATTATACCTTTCACATCAACTTTTTCCTCCACTTTTCCTACTTACCCATCATCATTACACTTTTACACACTAACTTTTCAAAATTGAATCTACTTTTAGGGACAAAATAGACAATATATCAACTTTTATCCACCAACTTTATAAAATGGACACTTATTAAGGGACAGCCCAAAATGGAATACCGGACTATAAAAAAGGGACGGAGGGAGTAATATTTTAATATCAGATTATGAATAACAAGAAGCATCACCCTCATTTTCTAATTTTAAAAGTGAGTTTGACCTTCTTTTTTGCCAAATACAAAGGGTATTATAGACTTGTAATTTTTTTTCATCATCGCTATAATAATATGAACAAAATTTATAAATATTCATATAAGATCATCCTAAAAGCACTAAAACAATACTTTTTAAATTTTTTAATCTTTAATAAAAAATTTAAAATTTAAAATTGCCCTCTCTCTCTCTCTCTCTCTCTCTCTCTCTCTCTCTCTCTCTCTCTCTCTCTCTCTCTCACACACACACACACACACACAATATGTATATGTATAAATAAAAGTATCCATGATACTTACGAAATTGCATTTGAAATTAATACTTAACATATTTATTTGGTATTTAAGAAATGCCATTACAATCATTTAAGTTGGTTTAAAAAAAAATCAACAAACTGTTTACAGGGCAAAAAAAATTACAGCATGAATGCACAATATATATGAAATAGTGTATTTTTTGTGAAATAGTGCATTTTTATGTAGATGTTCTGAAAATAGAATTGTGATGATCCAACTTTGAGATATTTTAAATACAACATCAGTAAGATATTTTTAACTTTATCTTCTGCTGAGTTTTTCACTATTATGGAAAAAATCATCGATACCTACACTTCAAGATATCTTTCATTGCTAATTAGAATAAGAAAAGTGACAAATACGAGGTTTCTTCACCAATTCAATGCGATTGGTGATGAAAACTATTTGTTCCCTTTTAACACTTTTTTATTTTAATAAATTTCATAATGGTATAGTTTATTATGTCATACCGTCGTGATATTACAGAATACATAGGAATATAATTAATAATAACTTATATATATAAAAAATGAATCCTAAAAAAGGTGACGAAATATTTTCTCATCAAAAAGTTACATTTGGCGAGGAAAAATATTTTCTCGCAAAAAGGTTACATTTGGCGAGGAAAACAGATTTTCCTCGCTAAATGTAACCTTTTTGCAAGGAAAACTATTTTCCTTGCTAAAAAAGGTATTTTGGCGAGGAAATTTGTTTCCTCGCTAGAAAAGGCGACGAAATTGAATTTCCTCGCAAATAATATACTTTTAGCAAGGAAATTCATTTTCCTCGCCATATTTCCTCACTATATCGCATTCGTGTTGTAGTGTTTGTTTTCCAGTCAATGGAGGCTCCGTCTCATACCTGCTCCTCTGAGCATAGAAACTCGGTTCCTTCGGTTGGGGTAGCGTTGCACTCTCATTGTCCAATGCCAAGACCGCAGATGACATTGTCGGCCTGTCTTCAGGGTGTTGCTGGACACACAAGAGACCAAGTTGTATGCATTTTAACATTTCCAGTATTGGAAAATCATCCATCTGTTCTTGTACTAACTCTATGGCTTTTCCTTCAATCCATAGTTGCCATGCCTGAAAGAGTACATGAAACATCAGGGGATAGCATGAAATGGATGTTCCAAAGGTACTAGGATTCTCTCTCATGTGACCTCGTCAGTGAGGAGAAGCAGAAACCCATGGCTTCGTTTTGATGATCTGAGCCGTTCATTTTTTTTATTTGCGTTAATGCTTTATGCCTCAAGACCGTTTAAAATACATAAATCAGATCATCAAAATGAATCGTGATAGGCCCCACTTCTTCACATGTGACGGAGGAACACACAACTGACCTTCGGAAGCAGATGTTATCAGTCTAAAATTGGAAATTACATGTCCGAGGAGGGTAAGACCGTGGTCAGGATGACGGAGCTCTCGGTTCCTTTTTATCCGCTCTCTATTTCCAAAACTAGCACTCCGAAGCTATAGACATCTGATTTCATTGAAAAGATCCCATCCATTACGTACTCAGGAGACATATAACCACTGCATGCCCATGTCAACAATTTAGAGAATCAGAAAGATCAAAGATAGGTAGGTACTGATTTAGTAATTTAGGAAGATTGAACGTGGGCAGGTACTATGAAGAATTCTTTTGAGTACTTACTAAGTTCCAACCACAGTTCTTGTTTTTTCTAGTTGTTGATCTCCTTTGAAAGCTCTAGCAATGCCAAAGTCTGCAATTTTTGGATTCATCTCAATGTCAAGTAGCACATTGCTGGCTTTGAGATCTCTATGAACAACTCTAAGCCTTGAATCTCGATGAAGATAAAGAAGCCCTCGAGCAATCCCCACATTAATATTGAACAGCGTACTCCATGTGAGAGAGTAAATTCTATTATCTAGGAAGATTCAGATCAAATCAACTTAGGGTTTTACTCAATT
>BPLS01031419.1:0-14048 GCA_019656275.1 Rhododendron kiyosumense
TGTCCATTGAACCGCCCCGATATATATATATATATATATATATATATATATATATATATTAACAACAAATAAAATTTATTGCTAGTATGTCATCGGGTGTAAAAATGGTGCGCACCCAATCTATCATGTATTGGTTGACGAATTCTATAAACTAAAAAGAGAGAAACTTATTTACTTATAGCAGCTTTTTACGCACTTAAGCAAAATCTCAACTGTCCGTTTCGACAATCAATAGTCCGGGTTTTGAAAAATCTATTCGCTAAAATAGTTTAACTATTTACGTGAATAGTTTTTTTAAAATCCGGATCATCCAAAAGTATTTTGGACGTCCGAGATTGAGCTCCGTAAACACTTGTTTACAGCTGCTCTGTAAACAAGACTTTCTCAACTAATAAATGATTTGAATCTTCACATTTATGAACAATAAATGTATTATTCCTATTTTGAAGCAACCTGCTAGTCTCCCAAACTGGTCGTTTTTTTTTTTAAGGGACCCAAACTAGGTCGTTTATGATGATGAAAAGTTGAAAACTAAAATCCATCCCCGGAGCCCAAGGGCGAGTCCGATTGATTGGTAGATTTGCTCTCTACACAAATTATCAGGGTTTGATTTCTGGAGTAAGATTCCAAGAAAATAATTTCTTGTGAATTTTTTAGTTCCGGTGTGAATGACCTAACTTTAACTAGACCGAAAAGATGATTAGTTACGGTACATGTAATCTGACTCAGATACCCTAACGATAAAAAAAAACTCATTCCCAAAAACCCTCTCCTAGAGGCCATAGTGTCGATGAATCAATGATTATTGCATTTGAACCAATAACTTCTGCCGTATGAAAGCAGTACTCTGTCTAAGCTTGATTGTAAATATCTTGAATCATTGGTCCCTTGACACTATGGGAGTAGTCAGAGTCTTCGATCGGTTTGTTTCCCATGTAGACACGTTAATTAGATTGTTCCCACGACCCCCGAATGCATTTCCTTTCTTTCATCCTTATCCTTTTTTTTTTTCTTTTTTTTCAGACATGACGCATGCATGCATGATGCAATTAAAGTAAATTCACTCAAAAAGGAGAAAATTATTAAGGCAAAATCAAATGCGTTTAGGGTGTGTTTGGAACTTGAAGAACGGAAGAAAAAGACAGAGAAAATAATTAAGAGGAAAATGGATGGAAAAAATAATTACCTTCCGTTGTTCATTTTTCAAAGAAAGATCAGTCTCTTTAAATGACCATGTTCGTTTTGGGATTTTGCGTAATGAGTGGAGAGAAAGATAGATAGATAAATGAGAGTAATAATTGGAAAAAAAATTATTGGAGACTGTGTGCAAAGAGAATCCAAATCCAAAATCCCATAATGAACATACATAAGTAAATTTTTTCACGTATTTTCTGTACCTTTTCACGTATTTTCTTTCTTTCCTCATTCTTTGAAAATTCGAACAAGAGAACTGAACGAATCCAAATCCAATGTGTTCCATAGTAGATCATTGCATTATTCATTGTTGTGGGGGCATGGAGCGCAATTGATTAATGCCATTAGGTACTAGTATTTTGCATTTACGCGGTTAGGATTCTTACCATCATTTTCTTTTCTTTTCCCGTTCAAATACTACACACCTTATTTTCTCTTGCTATTTGTTGGTTTTCAGTAATGATAATACCTGAAATTGCTGAAAACTACATATGAATTTTATTTATTTTTTTTGGAACAATTTCCTTTTGTAAACAAACAACACCTCCAGTCCAGACAACTAAAAGTCTAAACTAAACACAAGACTGCCTACCTTCAAAGTACTACTACCATATATCAAGAAAAAACAGCCAAAGAGATAGAAAACAAGCAAGTGAAGAAAAAGACTTCTTAAGGCTTGTGGGTCACTTCTTTTCATTCGACACATTAGACACTGGGGGATCAATAATGGGGACTCATGAGCCATAGATACAGCTAAAGTCACAACCGAACAAACAGTCAAGATCGATACTTTATTATTTCATCAGAAATTGGATTAGAGGGAAAGCTCTGTTTGCTTCAAAGTCAGGGTTTGGAATCCTCCTGGAAAGAGAGAATAAGGTTGAAGCCCGTTATTTCTTTCCTGCCGACGGGGTGCATTCACTTTTGGGAATATGGAATGTATAATTTTTATTCTTAGTATATATCATATATTATACTTCGTCAACTTTTTTAAATTCGCTGGTAATCTTGTCACTAATTATGGTTATTCAATCATTCTGACCTTTAAGGCCGGTCTTATGGCGAGTCCATCGAAGCCCAACAACACGCGCATATTAGTCATTGAGAGAAGCGGTCTCCAATATATTTTTGGAGATGGAAGTTGACGCGGCCGGACTACTACTGGGACAAGTTGTTGACTTCCAGTCACGTTGAATTTGTGAAAGGAAAGGGGGAAAAAAAAAAAAAAACCTTCACAATGTCCTACTTAAATAATTGATGCATACACACCTAGAACTTGCCCGATGATGATGATGATTATTTTGCCAGTTTGGACATAGCCTTGTTAGTTAAGTTAGAGCCAAAGAAAAACTAGTCTTATTTGACCCGTAATTATGTTGATGAATGACCCCATACGGTGTAAACCAGCCATATATTTGTGCGTGTGACTCATTGGGCTAAAACGTAGGAAAAATATGTGAAGTATAAAAAATAGACCCCCACTAAAATAAAGCAAGTCTTCGGATTTTGAGTCACCTTTTTGGCCACCGGCCAGGTTCAAGTGTACATTGGCAAACGGAAGAATGTTACTGCCATTTTATGAGGACTAAAACAAATATGTCATTTTCCACATAACAACCTAGGGCAAATAAACTTGCCATCCAGGGGAAGTTTTGGTTTCATGAAAGCGAAAGCAAGGGAATATACCTCTGGATATACCTCGCGAATGAAAGGGCTCTTTCCGTATATATTTCGAGTAATGTCAGGTATCCCAAAAACTTATCTAAAAAGTGTTCCAGAAAGAATAATCGGTGGTTGAGATTCATTTATGATGTGTGAGATCCAAGCATCAAAGTGAATCTCAACCATTGGTTGTTCTTTTCGGGACACTTTCAGGTAAGTTTTCGGGGTACCTGGCATTATATGGATATATTCCATCAAGTGTCCCCATAGTAATTGTGTTGGGTTTTTCCCCATATTAAATGTTACTTGAAAAAAGCCCATAGTAGTTTGTTTAGTGAATTAATGTGGGCAAGACAGACTAGACATTTGTGCTGTGTTCCAAGGGGGAGCATTTGTGGTTAGCTCCATAAGCATCTAGGCAACTCGAGTGTTTAGTGCTAATTGCCTATTTAAATGGGTTTGTGTGAAACACGTGTGTAATTGCCTATAGATGGGTTTGTGTGAAGAACGTGTGTGAGAGGGCAGCTCCTTCGACAGTTGCCGGGTACACCGGTGACGAGGTGAGAGGAGAGTAGATGTGAGGGAAAAAATAGAGATGTGAGAGTGAGCGAAAACCATTGTATAGAGCCATGGTGTTAAGACCTTAATGGTGATTTGTCATTTTCCGTGGAATTTCTCTCTTCTGTAGAGTAGGTATTGAGATTGAACCACGAATATTGTGTGCCTTTCTTTATGCTTGTTATTTGTATTGTGCTTCCGTTATGGGTGGGATTGAGTACGGTATAATCCCAACAAATTGTATACGACGATACATACATAGTTTTTCCAAACAAAACGATACATACATAGTTTTTCAAACAAGAATACGTAAATTAGGAGAAATTGATCTTACCATAAGAAAAACAAAAAACCATCAGTCCTCAATTTAATAGTACTACAACTAATTAACTCCTAATAATCCCAACCACCACAAGAGTTTAGTGTTAACCTATTCAAAGTCAAGCCATGGCCTTGCGTCATTTTATTCTGTAACCCATATAGAAACTTGACTTGATTAAACTCTATATATGATGGTACTTTATAGATACTATGTACCTGAACAAAAATTCTATCATCCTTCTAGAGCTACAAGATTTCCACCCACCAATTCCCAAGAGCATATCCAAGAAAGAAAAAATGAGGTTTTGCTGTCTGATTCTTTCCCCCAGGTCTTCTGAAGTACCAGAGGCATAATTATATATAGTTATATACCACCATAGTTACCATATCATCATCCTCTCTCTCTCTCTCTCTCTCTCTCTCTCGTTATCCAAACACCCAAAACTCCACTCGTGCTTCTCACCAACTTAAACAACAGGACAGGTTTTCTTTTAGACCCACACACAACATGGGTTTCAAGAAAACATTGAGAACCATCGTACCCAGTTGCTTCAAGGCAAAGAAAACACCCCCTGAGTCGAAAACCTGCGTTTCCAAGCGACATTCATCCAAGCGGCTGTCGCTTTTGGATTTGAGCAACCCGGGTTCACCGCTTTCCGCCAGTGACTTCTCCAATTCTGTGATTGGAACAAACCTTCATGTGTTCACTCTCCAAGAGCTGAAACTGATCACCCAGAACTTTTCATCAAGCAACTATCTGGGTGAAGGCGGGTTTGGCCCTGTTCATAAAGGGTTCATCCATGACAAGATTAGACCTGGCTTGGAGGCTCAGCCCGTTGCTGTCAAGTTACTAGATTTGGATGGCACTCAAGGCCACATGGAATGGCTGGTATGCATTACAAACCTGTTCTCCTTGCATTTTTCCCTTCTTTTTTCCTGGAAAATTGTCTGAATGTCGCAATTTCTAGGCTGAAGTCATCTTCCTCGGGCAATTGAGGCATCCCCATCTGGTGAAGTTAATCGGATATTGCTGCCAGGATGAGCAGAGGCTTCTTGTCTACGAATACATGACGCGAGGCAACCTAGAAAACCAACTGTTCAGAAGTACTTTCCTGCCCTTATCTCGTTTACAAACCTGCATATACTAATACTAGAAAAAAGCCTGTAATTATTGTTTTCATATTCATTTTTACATATGCAGGGTTTTCTATTTCGTTACCGTGGTTAACCAGGATTAAAATCGCGGTTGGAGCAGCAAAAGGCCTTGCTTTCCTCCACTGTGAAGAGATACCAGTGATATATAGGGACTTTAAAGCTTCCAACATCTTACTAGACTCTGTAATTCCCTCTGCCTACAGCTTCATTGAAATCCTTATGCGTTACAACCTATTCAACATGGAAATCATTATTCAACCAAGAGAGGAACTTATGGTCTGTTTTTTTTTTCCTCTCTGAACTTATGATATGTTGGCTCCGATCCTTTTCTCAGGATTTCAATGCAAAGCTCTCTGATTTTGGTCTAGCAAAGGATGGCCCTGAAGGAGACGAGACACATGTTACCACACGAGTCATGGGCACAGAAGGCTACGCTGCTCCTGAGTACATCATGACTGGTTAGTTACTCTACTTTAATCTTTGTACTAGCATATATCGAATAGACGTGAAATATGTGATCCTAAAGGGTTTTCCTACATTTTAACCTAAAAATTCAGGTCATTTGACAACATTGAGCGACGTATACAGCTTTGGCGTAGTTTTGTTAGAATTATTAACGGGGAGACAAGTTGTAGACAAGAGCCGTCCCAGTAGAGAGCAGAGTCTGGTAGAATGGGCACGACCCCTTTTGAAGGATCCTCGGAAGCTTGACCGGCTACTTGACCCTAGGTTGGAAGGGCAGTACTCAAGGGAAGGGGCTAAGAAGGCTGCAGCCTTGGCATATCAATGCTTGAGCCACCAATCGAAGTTCAGACCCACAATGAGTAATGTGGTCCAGACCTTGGAACCTCTCTTGGACATGGATGACATCCCAGTTGGGCCGTTTGTGTACATGGTTCCTACTGAAGGTGAAAAGGAAAAAGGAAAGGAGGCAGAAAAGAATGAGAAAGGCGACGAAACAAAGAGAGAAAAGAAAGCGAATAGCCACCCCAAGCGACCAAAAGGTTATAGGCACAGGCATCGACTAAGCTCATCGCGAGCCGTCTACTCCGACACTGCTCTGTATAGAACTCTTAAGAATGATTTAGATTTCCCAATGAATTGGGGGAAAGGAGGTATTAACTGGAAGAACTAATTCATTCAAAATTTAAACTGTACATCAAAAGTTTTTCATCAAGTACATTACGTTACGCTTCGGGAAGTGAAGCCTCTTCCATCAGAATACAGGCTTGAAACTCTCACGAAGAATGTGATTTTTCCCTGTTTTAGTTTTTTACTGTGCTGCTGTATATGCTTCTTTTTCATATATGAAGACGTCTAGTCTCAGTTGACTCTAAACATCCACAAGCACATTGAAGTGAGCATCTGCGTCATTTGTTGAATAAACAACACAAGAATAAGAGATGTGAAAGGATAGAGATAGCAACTAGTTAACAACATGAGGCTGACTTTGGAAAAGTATATATTTACTGGGTAACTCTGCTTGATCTTCTCGTGCAATTTGAACTTCTACGGCAAGTTAAACAAGTTAGGATTAAACAAATGCTAACCTGTTGGTCGCATTTGTTTATTCAAGCTCTCAGCTGAGAAGTAGGAAAAAGGTAAGCTGTCCATATTCTAAGTGACATAGGAACATATGACGATGTGAAAAACAAGACCTGAGACATCTAAGAGAAAGGAGAAAAAACAAACAAGGGAGAACACACACACAGAGATCCTATTTGTGGCTTCCATTTTCCGGGAGGACACAAAAGCGCCACTCTTGAGAGCTTTTTTATTATTATTTATAACTCAAGATTTCTGGGTCAGCTTATGCGCACTTTCACTAATCCAGGGGACCAATCCCACCACCAACTTGCCGGGGGTCCCAATTAAAGCCAAAACAAAGCTTGGTAAGGACTGGCCCCCAAAGGAATCGATAGCAAGTGAGAGATTTCAAACCTGAAAACTTGGGAGGGAGCAAACCAGACCTTGACCACTAGCCCAACACCTTGGGTTTCACTCTAGAGAGCCTTGAGACAATAAAAGAAAATCATACCATTAACTATATAAATTACTATTTGAAAGCCTGAAAACTAGGATTAACAGAAACCTCGATGATTAGAACATTCATCACCTTACGAGTCAGCTTAACAAGGAGAATACATGGAAACTTTATTAATGCAGTAACAAAATTTCTTTAAAAAAATTTTAAATGCGGTAACAAAATATGCTGAATTTAGATCAGATGGAATCATGGAAGAACTAATAGTACGGGTCATTCACGGAATCACGAGTAAGTGAAACACAAGATAAGTAAAAGCAAAAACAAAAATTCCCACAAGATTTTGCATTACAAGTTTATGTAGATCAACTAAGAGGTTGTATTTTGTATGAGCTAACACTGCTAAGATTAAATTCAGGAACAAAAAGAGTTAGGTGTCAGCTTGAGAAGTACAGTTACAGAAGAGTAAATGTTGTGCAACCTGGACATGGATCATTGTAGCAAAACATATAGGGAGTCTGGGACTAATAGCAGAATGCCTGGAAGGTTAATCAAACGGAAGCTGGAAGGTTAATCAAGTGGAAGGGAAGTACCCCTTGGTTACAATAGTGGCTCTCTATTATCACTATCTAATTCTGGTAGGTAACAAGTATCATTTGCATTGCAGCATTGTGAGTGGTGAATATCTAATGCTTTGAGGAGGTAATCTTCAACTAAAGTCTAAAGTCCATGTCTTTGCGCAAATTTCTCTCTTGTCTTTCCCTCTGGATTTACTCAAGCGAGTTAGCTTATGAGAGCTAAGGATATGCAGCCATATTCTACCTGTATATATATTCCAGTAATACGTGTAGCAATCAATTGTATGCAACACTGCAAGGGAAACTCCCTTGTTTGTAACCTTGAAACGACTTGCTATGATTGATATGATAGCAACGCTACTGATTAGGCACAAAAAACCATAGATGTTCTTTTTTGATCATCAACGAGAATAAGTAAATGTTTTTACCTGTATAATGGAACTCAAGAATCAGATTACGTTAGCATACTATTGAACTTTGACACCGAGTACCAAGGACCAGACAGAAGAGACAGAGCACAAAACTCAGAGGTCCTGCATAAAAACAATCATAATCAAAAATAAATAAAATCAACAAATGCATACTTACAATTAAGAAACAGATGGACTGCCTCGCTTTTGCATAGCCTGATTTCTGGCCCATAATCTTGACAATGGATGGACTTCATTCTCACTTGAGAATCAGGTTCTACAAACCTGTGGCATGACCACAGAGGTTAGACTGGGAGATCGCCAAAAAGTAAGGGGCTGAGATTTGACAGACAGATATCAAAAGACTTGGATAGGAAACTCCCACTGTGCTCGTTTCCGCTCATTTCTATAGCATCCATGGAATCACTTTCTTTTGCAGGGAATCAATCTATGATAATCACTTTATGTTCCTCATATTTCGTTTCATTTTGGCTCTTCTTTGTAGGTACAGTCCCCTGACTTGTGGAGCTGTTTTATTGGCACTGTGCTGCTTAATTAATAATGCATTCTTAATCATCAAAAGTTTCAGCTTATGTCAAATTCAATTCAAATCACCACTGAAAGAACTAATTGCTATTTCAAACATTAACTGTACATATTTTGTTTGGAAAAGCATCAAACTGTACTTTGGTGAAAAGAGAGTTCCATTGGCTGTTCAAATGCGTGTCTTGGACTGGTTTGATGCTATGAACATGGAATTACCAATACCTTTCGGGGGTTCTAAACAAGAACGAAGCAGAAATAATACCTGGAAAATCATTTCCGCCATGACTTCTACACGAATCTGGTTGATTCCATCTCACACAGGCGATGCTGTCCCTAAAAAGGAGCAGATGTTCTGAATCTCTAACGAGGGAATTGAATAAGGGACTCTTTAGAAGGCTACCTCAAATCATCTAGGGTGGATAAACGAGTCAAACGAATGAGCAATTAATCATTCAAGCTTGTGTTCAACCAAATCTGATGAAAAGTTCCATTGTGTATGCTGGTGTTCCTGACCAAGTGAAGGCCCTCCTCTTTGACATTTTGGAGATTTCTGAGGGTGTTCTACCAGTCAAGTATGTAGGTGTTCCCCTAATTACTACTACTGTACTAGACTCAGGGCTCAGGACTGTGTTGTTTGGCGGAGAAGATCCTAAAAAGAGTGCAATCATGGACCACCACACCTGTTGTCTTATGGCGGGAGAGCTCAACTCATCAATGCACATTCAATTCTTTTGGAGTTCAGTGTTTGTGTTGCCTCAGAAAAAGTAAAATTGAAGCTGCTCTTCAATCCTTCTTCTGGTCTGGGACTGAAATGAGAACATCGGGGGCAAAGGCCAGCTGGTCTTCTATATGCAAACCTAGGAGCAAAGGGGGTCTAGGGTTCAGAGTTCTGAAGGAATAGAATAAAGCTGCCATGGCCAAGCATTTGTGGGCTGTCAAAAGGCAGATAAACTTCGGGTGAAATGTGTTCACACCTATGTGATTAAGGAACAATGCCTATGGGCTATGGATGTTCCCAGCAATGCTTCATGAATTCAATACCATGGATAAAGTATATCATTGGTGATAGGCTCAATACCTTTTTATGGTGGGATAACTAGCACCCTCTTGGTCCTTTGCATCTGAGATTTAGTGACAGTTTCACTCACTTTTTGGGCAGGTCTTTGGTAGCCAAAGTCAGCTATTGCTAATGGGAGTTGGGAATGGCCTAGGCCAAGGAGTATGGTCTTCCAGGATATCGCTGCTCAAGCCCTTGCTACCTTCCTTCCCAAGCCTAACTGCACAGATTCTGTTGTATGGACTCTGCATCCTAGTGGTGTCTACTCTACTAAATCCGCTTGGCAAGACTTAAGGGCTAAGGCCCCTCTGGTGTCTTGGAGTATAGTGGTTTGGTTCACCCATCATGTACCTAGGTGGGCAATCAGAGAGTGGATGGTAATACAGGGAAGAATCTACCAAGGATAGACTTCTTAGCTGCCTATCAACAACAAAAAAAGAGAGGATAGACTTCTTATCTGGGGTAGTGCTAGTGATGGCATTTGTGTGCTTTTTGGAATAAACTAAGAGAATCACAATCGCCTATTCTTCAATTGCCCCTTGTCTTCCAGTGTTTGGTCCCATTTTCTGCAGAAGAATGGTGTTAACAGACTTGTGCTCAGCCTTCAAAATGAGGTGGACTACACTATGCAGCATAGAAGGTCTTTGAGCTTTAAACACAGTACTAGTATTTTTAAGTCTCAGCCCTGCACAGTTTGTCCTGAAAGTGGATGCATTCAGTTTAACGGCGCGAATTTTACCTTCTCATGGCAATAGCTAGGGTTCTGGTATAGTGGTCGTGCACAATGTGGTCTAATCATCGTCAGTATCCCTTAGGAGGCTCCATGACAACAAGCCAGCGCTCGTATCGCGGCATCGCTGGTCGAATGGGAGGACAGAGTTGGTGGCGGCAGCTGAGTCGTTAAAGAAGGCCCTATCTCGGAAAATTGACTCGGTAATTGATCCGTTATTTTGGCGCTACTCACACATGCGCCCGGACCAATACACATACGAAATTGGTCCCCCGTAGGGATGCACAAACATCGAGCCAGGCCGGGTTTGGGCCGGCACTCTCACTACCTAATAATTTCGTGTTAATTTTTTTATGGATTATTGATGGAGTTTTTAAATATCCATCCTCAAACTTCATCCCTCGTAAGTATTCATCCAGTACTTTTTGAACAGTTATGTTGTCATCCTTTCAGATGGTAAATTACCTATTTTACCCTTTTAATAAGATGTTCATATGTTTGTATATATTTCTTTCCTAAATTAGCGGGATTGTAATAATTATGCTATCTCAAATCATGGGATCATTTATGGGGGAAATTTTGAATTCTCTAATTTTCAAATCCTTAATTAAAATATATTCTTAATCATTTCCTCTCCTATTTTCGTGAATTTTAGTTAGTTTTTTTTTCCTTCCAAAACTAACCAAAATCATTTCCATTCAGTATGCAGATCAATTTATGCACAAATCGTGACATATTTATGCACAAATCGACAATGTTTTTTGGACTAGCCATGTTTTCCGTGGATTATCTATACAAATTATTCCATGTTTGTAAATACACCATTTTTTCACGGTTTATTTCACCATGGTTTATTTTTTCATGAATCATGACAATTGAGAATGACAACCATTTTTATGATTATTTTCTGCAAATTCAACGTGTTATCATGACCACACTCCATGGGAAAAAAAATCATGACCATGCTTTTATGGCTAATCTGTTAAATTAGCCCATTCAAGTTTATCCCTCTACTGGAATCTGCATGATTTTAAACTTATGTTTATCCCATAAATTGAAAAACTCATGGATACGGGTCATAACTATTTTTTGCAAATTCACCATGTTTTTATCATGATCGTACAAAGTAGTTTTTGTATTCATGATTATTTGAACAGTTTACCATGAATTGAATCATCTCGAGACATGCAAAACATGGATGTATCCTCCAACCAACTAATTCTACTTGATGAATGAGTACCAAAACTCCCAAAACATGATATGATTCTCCATGAACCCATGGTTCTTTTGTCCCAAACTCATCGTCTTCGAACCTGTCGATTCAGGCGAAGGTGAAGCAAACTTGTTGCTAAAAATGCAGAAATTTCTAAATGAGATGTTCTTCGATTATCAAGAATTAATTGAATAAGAAAATAAAGTTACAGAAGCATCAGCAGGGTCATCCCAAAGTGACAAGGACTCAGAAGAGGTGGGAATTAAAGGGTGTTGAACAACAACGACAATGGAATGCTAGCTGTTCGTCAATGAAGGGAGGTCGACGGGGAGGAGCCGCCGATCCACGTGCTGCCGCTCGCCGCCAATCCATGTGCCGCCAATCCATGCGCCGCCTCTTACTACGATGTGGTGGAAGGGTATGGCCGGCAGGGACCGCGGGTGATGGGGCCGGAGGACTACACTGTGTTCGCCATTAAGGGTTCAAAAATGGACTAAATGGAAATGAGGTTTCAGATTTGGAAGAGGGGGTTTTAATGGAAATGGGGTTTCAAAATGGAAATGAGGTTTAATTGGCGAGATATTCGGCTGTATATTGGCAAAATCTACGGGGACCAACCATTATCTTTTCTATTGGGACTCCGGGACTTAATTTTTCATCCCAAAATTCATTACTATATAATAGTATATAGAAGGGCAATATTGGGTTTATTTTAAAGCGAGGATGAAAACATACGTGTCAAAATTGAGCAAGATGAAAACCTACAAGGAGTGGGTTTCGAGGATGATTCTTTAAGTCTCTCATTATTGATTTGTTTCGATAAAAAAATTTAAAAATTGGTCTTTATTGAAAAAAATTCACTGTTGCGTCAACTTTCAATTAATTAATAATAGTTGTCTTGATAAGAAAAATAAAAAAATAAAAAATCTAAACTCAAACATTTTAAAAATAAGTCAAAAAATTTATGACTTTGTTTGGTGAAAAAACATTATCTATTTTTTTGGCACCGTCATATAGCATTTCAAGCCTCTTCTCAACCGCACACTGTGGTGAGGCCCAATTGAAAGTGTAAGAACATCGAACAATGCATAGCGGAGATGGAGTCTGGGCACAGAGATTACTCCTGTTTGAGTTAAATTTTAAGAAAGGTTTATTAAGTACAAAAGTGCTACACACACAACGGTTGTATAAAACACAACACACAATTAATCTCTAGCCATTTATTGTTGTAATGAATGGTCAAGATTCACTCAAACACTTCCTCATAAAAGTTAAACTTATCCTTGAAAAAGTTTTTTTAAAATCTAAACTGTTTAAATACATCTGGACGGTCAGAATTATATACACAACTAACACAACCGTTGTATTAAGTAATGAGTGAATAGAAATAGATAGAAAAAAGGAAAGTAATAATTTAATATTAGATTTTTTTGGAGATTGTGCGGTAGTTATGGAGACCCAAAGTAAACACAGTCCAAGTTTTGCGGACACGCGGCGGCATCAAGACTTTTTTCAAAGTTTTTATTGGAGTAATGCCGTGATATTATGATATTAGAGGGTAAAAATTGTAGATTTATGTACGCGTAAATATTGAACAGTCTCCCTGTCTCCCATGCACGAGTGCGTCCGTTTCAGCGTTAATAATCGATCAACCAATCACTGTAGCAAAATCGAACAAAGCTGCAGTTCCAGCAACGATCGGCGGCGACAAGAACCGGTACCGACTCCTTCCCTCCCTCTCTCTCTCTCTCTCTCTCTCTCTCTCTCTCTCTCTCTTTTTGTTGTCGGTATTTTATCGATTTAGATGGCTCAATTAAAATATACCTCCCCAATCACAAGAATACAATGGTTTTATATAAACCTAAATGCGTACTCGTATGTTTATGTGAAGAGGCGTATGGAATGTAGAGGGAAAGGATATGCATAAACTATGAAGTCCCTCCCGAGAAAACTTCGATTATGTTGTCTTAAAATGTGAAGAGCCGTATGTAATATGTATGTTGTTCTTGTGATGGTTTTGTCTTATCCTTAACCTGATTTAACTTTTTTTTTTGGTACTTCGGAATATGATTTAAATTTCTTCGAAGGAATGGAACCAGTTAGTGATTTGGAACCAGGTCGTGATTTGGTTGCGTACACCTATGAATCTTTGGAGTCTTTCACTAAGGGATTAAGCCCAGAAAACTATGTTGGGGATTCCCAATATGGAAAACTGTACCGGGGACAAATCCAGAAAGGTTTAGAGACACTGGAGGTTATTGTGAAAATTTGGGACGATGAGTCCACTTCATTTGCAACAACTGCCGAACATCAACTATCTAGATGGCAGGTATGTGGCTCAATGGACTTCTTTACTTGATTTTAGTTGGCTTTTATTTAGACTGGTTTTTGTTTCCTAATAACATGATTGATTCATGTGATAGAATGAAATCAAGCTAATGACAAAATCAGATGTGAGAAGTCATCCAAACGTGGCAAAGTTGATTGGATTCTGCAGTGAAAATGGAAGGCTTGGTGTTGTATATGAGTTACGACCAGTTGACTCTCTATGGAGTCTAATTCGTAAAGGTGATCTAATTACCTAATACCATTTCTTAGTGGTTAATACAAATTATTGTCATGCCATTTTTTAGTTAGATC